>JAGKPY010000060.1:0-148891 GCA_022609225.1 Boeremia lycopersici
TTTTTGGTTTTCTCTCGGTTTGTTTCTTGGTGTTGTTAAAACCCGGGGTTTTTTTTTTGGTTTTTTTGTTTTTTTTTTTTTCTCCCCCCCCCCCCCCCCCCCGCTTACAACCCCCCACTAAGTTCTAACCCACCCCAGACCTCCAACGCAGAGTCCCAGCAGCTGCTGCAAGTCAACCTGATCGCGCACCTCGTGCTAATCCGCGCCTTCCTGCCGGGCATGCTGCGCGCGCGCAAAGGCCACGTGGTGAGCATCGCATCGATGGCGTCCTTCATCGCGGCGCCGGGGCTGGTCGACTACAGCATCAGCAAGATCGGCGCGCTGTACCTGACCGAGGGCGTGCGCGCCGAGTGCCTCGCGCACTACGCCGGCGGCAAGGCCATCTGCACCACCAGCGTGCATCCCAGCTGGCACCAGACGGGCATCTTGAAGAACAGCGGCAAAGAGCTGGCCCGGAGGGGCATCGTGCCGGATCCGCCGGCGCGCGTGGCTGAGGTCGTGCTCGAGCAGGTGTTGAGCGGCAGGAGCGGGCGGGTTTGTGTGCCCCGCGGGCAGGCGCGGTGGGAGGGCGTCAGGGGGTGGCCGCGGTGGGTGCAGGATGTGGTGTTTGGGCTTGCGGGGAGGGCGGTGTCGGTTGCGGAGGGGAGAGAGGGGGGCGGATAAGCGTGCAGGGGGGGGGGGCGTAGAGGGGGCGTTTGCTGTTGGGATTGCATGCTTTTCGCAAGCTCTTGCGGTTGTTCTGTCTCGGGATCTAGTCGCCCCGCATAAGTCGACTGGGTCGGTGCGATATGCCGAGTCCACTCTTAAAAACATCGCGCGTCTACATGCGCTGGATCAGTGTTCGCCCACAAAAACATCTCTCTCTACGTACCTTATGGTTACACACGATCACATGACCAGCACCCCCCATCCTCCCGACCCACATCCCCCCGACCCAACCCACCTCAAACCCCCCAGCCCCCCGATCCTGCAACCCCCCGTTTTGAGTCGGCGGCTGTGTAAGCACCGCGGCAACACGCGCACAAGCGGCCTCGCACAGGGTTGCAGACGCTTGCATAAGCAGCGCGCCGCCGATCGCGTAAGCAGCGCTTGGTAAGCTGCAAGCGGCCTTGGGCCTTGGGTCCCGGGCGTGGGGTTCGTCCGTGTGGAGCGGTGGGGTTGGAGGTGGATAGATGGGCGGGTTACATGCAATACATTGGTGTGGTGGGTGGTGTGAGGTACGAGGTGGGTGGGTGGGTACTGGGCAGACGCAGGCCGTGACGTGCGTTGTGGAACACGGGATTAGTCACGGGCGGAAGGGGATGCGCGGTGGGGTGGAGGAGGGGAGTGAGACTGGTGGGATGCGAGGCTTGGGGTGTGTATATAAGTGCAGGAGTTCCGTGCCGCATCACACCATCCCGTCACCACAGCACCATCACTACCGCCCCCGAACACATCCCAAAAATGACCACCACCGTCCCCATCGCCGACATGCAGCCCATAACCATCTACGGCAAGCAAGGCCCCAACCCGCCCAAAATCCGCATTCTGTGCGAAGAACTCGGCCTGCCCTACACGCTCATCGACACGCCGCTGTCCTCGGTCAAAACCCCCGCCTACCTGGCCATCAACCCCAACGGCCGCATCCCCGCCATCACGGACCCGAACACCGCGCTGACGCTGTGGGAGTCCGGCGCCATCACGCAGTACCTGGTCGAGACGTACGATGTAGAGCACCGCCTCAGCTTCGCCCCGGGGTCCACCGACGCGCACCTCGCGCGCCAGTGGCTGCACTTCCAGAACTCGGGGCAGGGCCCGTACTACGGACAGGCGGTGTGGTTTGCAAAGTACCACTCCGAGGTCGTCGAGTCGGCGCGCGCGCGGTACTGCCGCGAGATTGAGCGCGTGACGGGGGTGCTGGAGGGGCGTTTGCGGGCGCAGGAGGCGGGCGGGGACGGCGGGAAGTGGTTGGTTGGTGGGAGGTGTTCGTATGCGGATTTGGCTTTTTTGCCGTGGCAGGTGTGGGCGGAGAGGGTGCTGGGGGACGCGGTGGATTTGACCGGGTTTACTGAGGTGCGCGGGTGGATGGAGCGGATGAGGGCGAGGGAGAAGGTGGGGATGGTTCTGGATGAGTTTCCGGCGGTGAAGTAAGGCGATTAAATTCATGCGGCTTTGGGCTTTCCATTTGGACTGCTGCTCCCTGTTGTGTTGCCGACTATGACTTCCACCGCGGTGATCCAGAGCTGCATGACGATGACGACCGATCGCACGACCCAGTCTTTCCAGTCGAGCTCTGGCTTCAGCCCGCGGCTGAACTTTGCGTCTTGGGCCTCCCACGGCACGCTGCCTCCCAACTGCAGCCCTACCCTCATCCCGCTGCTGAATCCATCCTCGTGGAATCCGTACCCCGTCCACGCGCCTGCATACCACACTCCGCTCTTGCCTTGGATCCGGTGCAGCTCTTCCTGCGCAGCGACCATCTTGCTGTTGTACAGCGGGTGGCGGTACTCGTACTGTGCCTGCGTCAAGGCTGGGTCCGGGCGCCGCTCTGGGTTGAGCGTGACAAGCACGTTGTCGAACTTGTCAACGGGGATGTGCTGTAAGATATTCATGTTGTACGTCAAGCTGACTGTCTGGAGATTGCCGGAGGGGTTGGTGGACGAGGGCGCGGGAGAGGTTGTCGTGAGATAGTTCCATGCAGACCACGCACTGCGTCGTTTGGGCATCAGACTGAGATCGGAGTGGAGGTAAGCGGTGTTGGGTGTTGTTTCAAAAGCGTCGAGGATGTCGCTCTCTTCGAGCGTGGCGGAAGAGCCGAGAATGTTGCGTGCTTGGTCGCCGTGACATGCGAGTATCACCGAGTCAAATGTCTCTTCTGTGCGAGTGGAGTTGTTGTCGAGGGTCAGCCGGACTCGGCCGTCTTTCCGATGGAGAGATGTCACTGATGTGCTTAGGTGCAGATGCACGTCTTTGCACTCCTTCATAACAGCATCGATGTAGTTCTTCGCGCCGCCGTGCACCGTCAGCCACGGCGGTCGCTCACTCACAGTGGTTAGCAAGTGGTGGTTCCACATGAATCTTACAAGGGTGAGGGCTGGGAACTCCAAGGCACACTTGTCGGCTCCAGTGCTCCAGACGCATGCTGTCATGGGAATCAAGTAGTCGTCTCGAAACGCATCCGAGTAGCCATTCCTCTCCAGATACTGGCCGATACTCTCCTGGTTCGCTTTGGTTGCAGCAGCGGATCCCGGAGGTATCGATAGCAGGTCCAGCGCAAACTGGTTGAATCGGACAATGTCAAAGACCATGCGCCAGAAGGAAGGTTTGATGATGTTTGAGGCCTGTGCGAAAAGCCCGCCGAGCGAGGTGCCTGACCATTCGAAGGCACCAGCGTCGCGCGATATCCCAAAAGTCATCTCTGATGTATCTATCCTCACGTTGAGAGCCTTCAGGAACTGAATGAAGTTTGCTGCATGAGGTTAGTGCAATCTGCAATCGAGTCCGTGCAGACGTACGGTAAGTCGCGGTGTTGAGGACGATGAAGCCGGTGTCGACGGGCGTCTGGAGCCCATTGTGTTTCCAGGTCACGGTATTGGTGTGGCCGCCCAGTCGATCTGCTGCCTCGAAGAGATGGACTTGGTGACCTGCGTTGCGGAGGGCCCACAGCGCACTGAGGCCGGAGACGCCGCTACCGACGATTGCTATGCGTTTTCGGTCCATCTCATTAACTTTTGCAGAAACTGAGGCGAGTGGCGACTATACAACACACTAAGGTTTGCGTCTGAGAACTGGCAGAAGGAGGCAGTAAAACAATTGGAATCACATGGTTACAAGAGTGAAAGTGTTGATGTCATTGACTCGCAAGCGAAGTCGGTTTCAGCTAGTACAGGGCCGAATTCAACGCGTTTGGTAGTGCTGGCAGTAGACTTTGGAGACGGTCGTCTCTTGGTCGGTCGAAACACCGAAGGTTCCTTGCATGCGCTTCCCAGTAGCTGCAGGGACTCGACCGAGATGTTAGTTGTGCACTAGATTGCCGGCTGCCGGACGTTTCTCATGAGCCGCCAAACGGAGGCGATGTGTTGTTAGCTGAGAGTCAGTGGCACAGCAGGTGAAATGCTGCGGTAAGCGGGAGCAGCTGTGAAACAGGACGCCACGGCTCAGGCAGCAAGGTTCATCTGAGTGCATGTTGGGAGCATGTGTCCAGCCGTGGGTAGATGGGCTCACGTGATGTGGCAAGGACATGCCTGCCTTGGCGGTGCGTAATGCGCCTCGCCTTGCACCCTGGCCCCGGCAACTCCACAGTCAACAGCAACGCCGACACCGACGTCGTCTCCAGCTGCACACGTCGAATCACCACCACAACACCGCCGGACCTCCCCCCCAACTACACCGGCCACACCCCGCCGACGCCGCGACCATGTCCAACCTCATCGACGCCGACGCCGGCACCGAGCGCTTCGGTGGGTACGAGGCCGAGCTGAAGCTCGTGCAAGCGGACCTGTCGCAGCAGATCGAGCAGATCAAGGAAACAACGGGCGAGCCGCGCAAAGCCGCAATCAGCAGAGCCGAGCGCGCGCTGGAGGAGGCCGACGAGCTGGTACGCCGAGCCTCACAGGCAGCGGCGCATGCAGCGCATCGCAACACCGACCCGTGCTAACACGCATGCGGCAGATGGGCCAGATGCGCCTCGAGAAGTCCAACATGCCCGTGAACCTCAAGAGCAAATACAACGCCAAGTTCCGCAACTTCGAGTCGGACCTCGACGCCGCCAAGCGCAAGCTGCAGCAGTACACCAACGACAAGGCCAAGCTGTTCGGCGGCCGCTACACCGACGACCCGGAGCAGGGCGACGTGCAGCTCGAGCAGCGCCAGCAGCTGCTGTCCGGCACCGACCGCCTGAACCGCAGCTCCGGCCGCCTGCGCGAGAGCCAGCGCATCGCCCTCGAGACGGAGCAGATTGGCGCCGGCACCCTGAGCGACCTGCACCGCCAGCGCGAGACCATCGAGCACACGCGCTCCACCCTGCTGGAGTCGGAGAGCTACACAGACCGCAGCATCAAGACCCTGCGGGGGATGGCCCGCCGGTAAGTCATCCCCGCCCCGCCCAGTGCCGCTGTTGATGCGCGCAGATGGCTGCCTATCTGACCCGACGCCCGCTGACCACCGCAGCATGGCCACCAACCGCATCATCACCATCGCCATCATCACCGTGCTGGTGCTGCTCATTATCGCCGTCATCTGGAGCAAGTTCCGATGAGCTTTGTTTGTTTGGCGTTTCCGTTTAGTTTGGCGTTTGGAGCTATTGCAGTGTACATATTGGCGCGGCGCAATTGCATCTTTACGACTTGTCAGCTCCACGTGCATTGTCCAGTATTGTTGGAAGTCATCGTCATTAATTTCGCGTGCCTACACTACATTACCGGCATTACTGTGCCCACCGCGTCGAACCATGAACCGCATAGCAATAGAGATAACCGCACAGCAATAGAGATAACCGCACAGCAATAGAGATAACCGCACAGCAATAGAGATAACCGCACAGCAATAGAGATAACCGCACAGCAATGAAACAGATAACCGCACAGCAATCAAACAAAGCTACCACAGCGCCTAGACTCACAAGCCGATGACGTAAAAACACAAAAACAGTCCTGTTGCACAAAGCCGCAGAAACGCCGCACCGCGCCGGTGTCGTAAAAGAATGTAACACGTAACATCTGGGGTATCGTTGTTGCTCCCGTCTATTGTGCCCTGTGCAGGTCCTCCCTGCCACACTTGTCCTCGTGTCTCGTCGACCCTCAGCACGAACTCCGCGCCGACCGATCCGACCGCGCAGCCCCGTACTGCGAGTAGATACTCAGCAGTCACGCGTCGTCGCCCGACTGCGAGCGGCCCCGGCTCGCCGCTGCCTCGGCCGGCTTCGCCACCGGCGCCAGCGGCGTCGACGGCCGCGGGATGGCCGTGAGCTGCGTCCACTGGTGGCCGGCGACGGGGAACGGCGTGAGCGGGAGCGGCTTGGTGCTGGCTTGGGCGCGCGGCTTGCGGCGGCTGCCGTACGAGCGCGGCAGGCTCAGGCTGATGCTTGCGTCGCTGGGGCGCCGCGTGTAGGCGCCGGGTGCGAGGAGGGCGATGTCGTCTTCGGCGAGGCCGCTGAGGCGTAGTGAGGCGGGTGGTGCGAAGGGGGTTACGGGGGACATGCGGAGCGGGTTTAGGGCGGAGCCATGGAAGGGGCCGGCGGTGCGGGGTGGGGTGGCGATGGAGAGGGAGCTGGGGGTGCGCGAGGCGGTGCTGCCGCTGCGGGAGTGGGCGATGCTGGGGTTGCGGGATTGGGTGCGCTGGCTGGAGGCGGACGGGTGCGGGCGTAGGTCCAGGGAGGCTTGGCTGCTGGCGGCACGGGTCGAGGGGATGATGGTGGACTTTGACGGGGTCCCTACGCGGGTGCTGACCGAGTCGTTGCGGACCTCCTTGGGGCGCTCGATGTCGTTTGAG
This sequence comes from Boeremia lycopersici, assembly GCA_022609225.1. NCBI lineage: Eukaryota > Fungi > Ascomycota > Dothideomycetes > Pleosporales > Didymellaceae > Boeremia > Boeremia lycopersici. The sequence continues at coordinate 6,469 of JAGKPY010000060.1, forward strand.
GGAGTGGTGGTGTATGCGGTTGCGGAGGAGAAGTACTTGGGCATCATGACGGCGAAGAGCGGCCGCATTGCTGGGAGGCAGGCGCAGATGATGCCGACGTTGACCTCCACGCCGGAGAGTGTGGCTTGATCGGGGTTGTCGAACGTTTGGTCTTCGGAGTTTGCGAGGTTGTCCAGGGTGTATAGTCGAACGGTCGAGACTACAATGACACTGTTTCTTGTAAGCCTCCATCTCAAACCCGTAACAGAGATTGGCCTACCTGGCACCGAGGGCGAACATGGTAATGAGTCCCTTCTTCTGGCTCTTGCTGATCTGCAGACTCCGAATGACTCGAATGGGCATGAACAGGATGATCACATCCTGTCCAATGTTCAACCCGGCTGTAGTGAACCATATAATGTAGTCGTTCATACAATACCCATCCTTTACAGCCTTGTCCCAGAAGAAGTTGATGGGGTGGCACAGAAAGACATTACCAAAGACACCCCATGCACCACATGCAACGACTATGCACAGCATAGCGTAGCATGCGCAGCGGAAGTGACGTGGTGGGAAGATACGGATGTACTGCACGAGTATTGAGATCTTGGTCATAGTGAGTGCGAGGTTGTAAACCCAGAGGCTGGCCCAGAACATCTGTATATCGAGTCAGTACTGCTAGATCAGGCGTCCACCAGTGTGCTTACCTTCAAGGTGATGATGACATTGCCGTTAGAGAGATCATACACATGCTCCCCAAGGCCGTGCATGACTTCTTCCGAAGTCAGCACAGCAAGGCCAATCGACAGCGCCTTCGATGGTCAGCATCCTCCGTGAAAACCCAAGCTGCAACATACCATAGCAATGGCAATGAACACATCCTCCAAGCCAGCTCCTTTCGTTAACACCAATCTGGTGAATAGCCGCAGAAAGACAATCGTTCCGGCAACGAGTGTGAACGCAAGGACGATCGTGTTCACCCGTATACCAGCGGGCGAAGCGTTGTCGAGCATTGCGGTTGGTGGTGAACTGAGTGATCGCACTCGACGTATTAGAACAATTAGAAGAAAACCGTATAGCGAACCTCCAGCATGCCACCCCGCTTCAATCCATGTTATTACCTGGGAGGCCGTGGAACGAAGGGCCGGAAGTGATGGGGATGCGAGTGCAGCCTAGGAAGAACCCGTCCGACCATACGACACCACATGGCTACGGGCGAGGAAACGCACATGCACTCCTGATGCACGAGTCGTGAATTCGACACTGCCTCCATTGGTGAGGTCACGGTGCCTTCAGACTTAGCTTGCAGATACATGTAGGTTCCAGACTACACGTCCCAATTTGGAAGCGGAGACGTCGATGGAAGGAGCAACTCCACACCAAACCACGTTCCTGCAGCGCCCATCACCTACGTGCCTGGAAACAGTCGCAGGATGCCTGCAGGAACAGGAAAGGATCCATGTCGCTACATGGCCGCGATTGGACGAGAGCCGGAAATAGTGGGTAGCTACTGACAGTGGTAGAGTCCGAGGGGGTATAATGTCGCAGCTATAGCCCTAGCGGAGGAGGCGTTGCAGCCACTGCGGCGGCCTCGTCAGGCTAGCCGTTCGGTCCTGAACTTGGCTGAGGCACGATTCAAGGCTGTGGCGTCACATGTCACAGGCCTAGGTGCAGCTTCTGACAGGGAGCGGTTGAAGGTTGAAGCGGCATACCAACGCCCTCTGCCGGCTCTCACCATCGCATTGTCGCTGCCATGACGCCGATTCTGCTATATGTCGTCCGCTTCTCAACAGCCGTAGGCTGACGCATTCTGTGTAATGGTAACCCAGACGGCGATCAAACTGCAAAGGTCGAGCGGGAGTTCGCGTGGCAGCGTGCCAGGCTGAAGGCCCCTGGCGCAGATCGTAGCCGAGTGAGGACCGTGCCCGAACGTTACTTGGTCAAAAAGCGGGCGTCGAACATATCTATCACACCAGTCTGAAACGCAACCATAGACTGTCGGCTCCCACCCCATATTTTTGCCTTTAGCTCTTCCGAGCCCCTCCGTGGGCACCACAGATAGCAAGCACACTCACATTGAACCCAAGTGCATCGCACAACAACGGCGACGCATACGGGTGACAGCCGGCGAGGCTGCACGCTCAGCTACAAACGGTATTCTCGTGTAGATCGCATGTCAAAACTCCGAGGTTTCGGATAACTTGCTGCTACTTTAGTCGGTCTTAATACGGCCAATACAGGTCTGAGGAGACCGGCCCCGCTGCACGCGATAGGCTTAGTTATACGAAGTACAGCTCCGAAGCAAACCTTCAGTGACGCTTGCTCTCTGACAGTATTCCGCGCATGATCTGACAAGCTGGAACCTTTACGTACAATAGACATACATACGGTAGAAGCATGTTAGAACCCAAGGAAACTCCGTTTCTCGGCAGCCAACACAAATGAGACGTGGTGGCCGCCAGAAGCCTCGTGCCAGCGCTATTGATATCAAGGGTCCAACTCTAATTGCTTCTGTCGTGGTCGTGTCTACATATTGATGAATTCACTATTGGCAAGTCTGCAAACGGTATTCCGGGACATCGGCCCTACTGAGCTCATGGCTGTTCGAATTCCGAGTAACTATTGTGATTAAGAGACCTGAACCGTGATTGGCCGCGTTATGAAAAGCGTGCAGTACGAGTGTCTCCTTGATGGAAATGTCGGCATATGGTGACATTCCGATCAGCATCGCAACTGCCGCCAGTGCCGACCAGGCAAGTCATAGGTCCGATATCTTCATGTGTGTATTGATGCTTGACATTCACTCCAGTGGCCTGGTAGGTTTGCAGGGTGCAAGCTAGGGATGCCTAGTATCTGAGTTCTTGCGACAGTCAAGCCCTGCTCTCTAGGGTATACTATACATGCACAAGACCGCCACCTCTCGAACTACAGGTCCGCCCACATGAGGTAGATCTCAAAAGCCAATGGGGCGCCAGGGCGAGCAGTCCTGGTCCTTGATAACTTTGTGGAGCCGAGGCTTGATATAGGTCTAGGTCAGTACACCTGCATCGAACGACTGCAGTGAATTCCCACTTGTTCAACTCCAGACGGCCGCTCATTGCCGCATCAATGGTGCAAAGCGGAAATCATTCTGCTAAACACCATACATTGGAGGCCACTGTCATTGCTGGTGTCGGAGAAGCGCATTGTTCGATGATCGACAGGAAGCACGCAGTGCTACTGCCAAGTCGCCTGCAAGACGGGCAAGGGCGACAGGTTCGAGCGACTCAGCTCGACAGCACCTGGCCACTCCAAGCACGCTCTTGACTTGCAGAGCTGCCATGAAAGAGCAATATCCCGGGTGAAAATCGATTCTTCTGCCCAGCAGCAGTCGCTGACCATACGCTGCACCAACCTTCCCTTGATCGTTATGTGCGGCAACCTAATCTACCGTTATCTACCCCTCATTTATGTTGTATGCCTTGATCGCAGGAATTCCGGTCGGTATTGCCAAGTTCGCTGTTTCAGAGTCGCGCGTACGCAGGTACCGTTGTGCTGGTCTTTCGTGTGATGTGATCGATACGGTCGCTTGCCGATGCTCACAAGCCTGGCAGGGTGTCGCGCGTGTTCAGTGCCGTCGGCAGGCTGATGCCACTTAAACAGGGTGTCGTCATCTCGTGTGAAGGTAGTAGCGGCACGTCCGAAGTGTTTTGAATAGCGGTGCGGCGTCGCCTATTGCTGTTACCAAGACCTGAGCCTTTCCGTTTGTTATGAAGTTGTCGGGCGTGAACACCCCCTCTCCGACGTAACGCATGAAGTCTCGTCACACAGAGAGGCAGATTTGCATCATGACTGGATGTGCCGGGGGTTCGAAGTCGCGCGCGTGTGTTCCGGCATTGTTTGTCTGTTGACGATATGTAAGCTTGTCTGGTCTGTAACACAGAGCGAGCTCCGTGTGCGAAGCGGCGCGCGGTCGCCTTTCGATCTGTCTGTGACGCTGCGAGCGTCGTCGCATCGATGCAAATCTCGTGATGGCGTTGTCGAGGGACGGCGCCGGCTGGCATCGTCCATATGTGCTCAGGTCAATGTGTGGAGAATTTGTTGTGTTCTTCCTCAATCTCGCGGCAAGCCGCGAGGATCAATGAAAAATGAACTGACAGCAGTAATGGGATACAAAAATTCCCAGCCGATCCGAAGACCAACTGGAGCGGTCATAGTTGTAGTTTTCAACTAGCAAAAATGCTACCTCAGACGAATCTTCACTGGTAAGCATAAAGCCCGTGCCTTTTTTGGGTTAGCGTGGTCCTTCTAGGAGGGTACGGGTGAAGGAATGGGGGTTGGGGCGTGATAATGGGGGTGATTTGACTTACACTTGAATATGGAAGAGAAAGAGGGACGGAGAATGGGGTGTTTATAAACAGGCGCCTCGCTTGGCGCGTTAGCGCGGCACGTGATCGAGCACGGATCGCCGTGCAACATCAACATCAAGCAGACTGCAGGCAGCCGACATCACGTCTCAAGGCAACACTCGGCACGTGATTGACTTGCACGCAGCCATTCCTATTAACTGCTGGTGGATTCAGACTATGTATGCGCCGCTGATATCATCTCTTTGAAGCATTCTTGGAGCACGAGCTCGACTTGTGTACGGCAGCTTGCATCTATTGCTGGTGGATTTACGGTATGGCAGGAGTAAGTATTCCATGTGCATTCAAGACTTCGCAGCAGCCCGCTGTTGACAGAAAGTGACACATGGGGGTATTCAGAGTAATTTAGCTCTGATCTTAGCACTTCATTGTCTAATCTTGCATGCTCTACTGTTACTTGCGGAGAGGTGCTGCTAGAAGAAGAATATTCGAGCGTCCACATCGACTACTTACCCCTACCATACTGTGTGGAACTTGCTGTGTTGTTAATCAAAAGCCAGACCTCCGAATAGGACGTCCTCTGAGCTGCGGAGAGACACGTAGCTTGAATCAAGAGACTCCCTTTCGCTTCATTTGGCTTGGACAAGGACATCTGCTCATTCATGGGAGTGTGGCAGCATGATGCAGAAATCTGGGACTGTTCGACAGTCAGCTCCTCCACCGGATCGCGGCTGTAGGCAGCCGACATCACGCCTTCGAGGCAACATTCGGCACGTGATTGACTTGTATGCAGCCAGTCCTGTTAGTCGTGCTCCCCCTCAAGCCCTCAGCATACTGAAGAGCTCAGTGGGAAGACGCCAACAGATGGGAGGGGACCCAAACCAGCAGCGGAGGTGGAAGCCGTGTTTCCAATTCTCTACATGGGAGCTATGGACCCAAACCTAACTTCCAGGGTGGGAGCCGTCCACCTACCACCCAAGCCCCGATCCTTCCGTGGATCCATCCTAGCGCTCCAAAACCTTTCCAGAGATCAGTCCCAGACCTTGAGATCTTAGCGATTCGTATGCCGAGATTCTGGAGTGTTCACACGTAGAGCGTCTAAATTGTGTAGCCATCCAGACCGTACCCTCGTAGCTCTCCGTGACCATCTCTGTACACGCACTCTCTCCTCAACTCGACATACCGACCACATGCAGGTTCCACTTCAGCACGGTGGGCATCCAGCCCGTCAGCCTCGCAACTATCGCAGGGCTACGCCACCACTCGAAGCCGCTTTGGCGCTGCAGCAGTATCTTCTCCTTCGGACGCTTGCCTCTTCCTGGAATGTTGAACTGTGTCCAAAGCAGAAGCGCAACGGTTTTCTTCACACTGTGATGAAGCCTCGTCATCAGTGCTGGTGATATCCTGGGAATCGACGTCGGAGAGATCTGTGTCCTTGACCCGTTGCGCCTCTGTGTAGGACTGCTCGTCCCAGGATTGAGCAGCTTCAGGCTCAATTTCCTTCGAATTCTCAGCCTGTGCGAGGTCGCGGTACGCGAGCATCATGAAGACAAGATCCTTCCACCTGCTTTCGTATACTGTCATCAATCAGCACATTAATTTGACCATTATTGACTGTGGAGACCAATCAACTAACCATTTGGGAGACCACGCTTACACAATTCTCTCATTGACCTAGCCAGGTGGGGTTATCTCTGGGAGGCGCTACGGGAGGGACTCGCGCGACTCTTCACCGTCAGACATCTCGTGGTGTACAGGAAGGGTTAGCCATGATACACATTTATGATACGACGGGTGACGAGGTGTGATAAGAGAATCTTTCTGAAGAGAAAAAGATTTCTGTGCGTGGAAAAGGATCAATCTAACTAGCAAAAGTGAAGTGAGGGATATGTCATGACCGTTGCTAATCAAGTGACCGTAGATTACCATCAACCAGGATACAACCATTCCTGGTAAGATGCGACTTGACACGGTCCCGATGCGTCTATATGGGGTAAGTCCAGCCTTGTTCCAAAGTCTGCAAGCCAATTAGGTCGATGATCTGCTGTAGTGAAGTGTGAAGATGAGGAGGCTCCCACGTCAGTACCACTCCGGGGAAGACGGGTGTGGGAGACACCCGATCAGTTCCTAAATCCTAATCGCGCAATTTCCAGGGTCTTTTTTTTTGAGGGGTCATGGAGTCACTGAACGGCCAGTCAGCGGCGAGATGACCGGTGAATGGTGAAGGGTGAAGTGCGGTCGCCTCCGTGAGAGGAAATCGTCTCCCAACACGAACTCATGGAAGAAGCGCCAATTGGCCGAAATGTAGGTGAACAATAGAATATTGAACCAACTTTCACATCACTATCTACCTAGGTAGATTCAGAACCTGTCTTTTGAATCACGTGTGCCTTCGGCTCCGGCGGGCGTCTGCGCATATAAACCAGCCATCCCCACGGATTTTGGATCTTTGGCTCACTCAAACTGAACAGTGGTACGTATACATTCTTTCAACCTGTTCTGTTCTGGTCATTTTCATCCAGTATGCTGACTACAAGTAGACCACCTGCACATACACGACCATGTCGACCTTCAATGGAGGCACTCACCACCACGACATTGACGCTGCCACCATGATGGCCTTCCTGCTGCTGCAGCAGCAACAGCAGCAGCAGCAGTATCAGCAGTACCAGCCGCAGTACCCGCAGCTGCAGCCGCAGTACCAGCAGCAGCACTACCACCACCAGCACCGCCAGCCCCGCCTGGGTCACGGCATCGGCGGAGCGCCGCCTTCGGTCCCCCGCCGCCTCTTCCCCTCTGCGCCGCCCCCCGCCCATTACCACCTCTCGGGGCCTCATAAGCCCAAGACTGCCTCTGTGAGTTGATTCCTTCAGCATCCTTTAACTTCCTTTTCTAATACTATATCAGGCCCGCACCCTCAAGCGGGAGAGGACCCGTGCCAGGGGCCGCGAGAAGAAGGCCGCCGCAAAGAAGGCGGAGGAGGTGGTGGTGGTGGAGGAGGAGGTGGAGGTGGAGGTGAAGAAGGAGGAGGTGGAGTTCGAGGTGGAGGAGGTGGAGGAGGTGGATGAGGGGGCGGTGGTGGTGGTGGGTGTGTGGGAGGAGGAGGACTAGTTGCTCGACACTTGTGGGATGCAACCAATGCTGACAATCGCCAACAAAATGCGGAACTGCAACTGAGTTACTCCATGCAAACACAAACGCTTAGTAGGTGAAGTATGTCTTTAACCGACGCACTCGAGACGTCGTTTCGAGACAAGGAGAAGACAATGAGGATAGTGGAAGACGAACACGCTCGAAAGATCGGTGAGCTGATGAAGCATTCGTTGCATAACGACAAATACTTTAAAGGGGTTTGGACATGTATTTGCACCCAATGCATGAAATACAAGGCTCAGATTCATGAAAAGCAGAGGACTTAGCAAATCCCTACTTAATTTCAAGATTCGGTGTCTGGCCTTCAAGAGGGTTTAGGGCTCACGCGAAGTGGATAGATAGATTAGAGATTGGATGCCTTACACGGCTCCCATCCTGGAAGTTAGGATTGGATACCTCACGGCTTCCACCTAGAGGATTGGGCACACGATCCACCTCTACTATGCTTGGGTTCACCATTTAGTGTCTTCCCATTGAGCTCTTCAGCATGCTGGAGACTTGAGGGGGAGTACAGCTAGGAATCAGCAATACTAGCAGCAATGTCAGCTGCTTCGCATCTTGTTCGAGAGCACCGGAGCATCGACCTTATTACTGCTGACTTACGGAGAATTCAGTCTCGATGCAATAAAACACCGCTACGCGAATCTCATCACGTGAAGCAAAGCTACGTTTGGCGCCCTCTCACGTGTCAGAGTAAATGGCGGATTAAGTCTGCAAGCCAGTTAGGTTAATAGTCTGTCGCAGTGAGGTTTGAAGATGAGAGGCTCGGTGGCCACGTCAGTACCACTCCAGGGAAGACGGGCAACACCCAAGTCTTCCCATTAAGTCTCTGGGCGCGCTGATGGCTTGAGGAGGAGCTTGACCATCGGCTGCAGAAATTCTGCGTGTTCGCTCGCGAAGGTCCACATTCCAGGCCTCTCGTCGTCTTCAAGAGCAAGGAACGCTGGCTTCAGCGCTTCTCTAGCCCTCTCGACTGGTTTCAAAGTCGTGCGTCCTTGTATTGAGAAATCTATTACTATGAGTGAAGCCCTCCCTATACCAGTCTTTCAACTCACTTGTTACTCGGTCTATAAATATGGGAGCTGGAGGCGTCGTATCGTTACAACTCAGCCCATACCCACACATCCCTTCCAGGACCAAAGAACAGGATAAGAGGCGAAAGAACTATCGGCCAAGAATAGAGTCGGCAATCAACAGCCTTAGTATTTGACGGCAATTAGACCAAGCTGATCTCCGTAACAGCCTCCACAGGCCCCTTCCCGATTCGTTCTCCGCCACACACTAGTCTGTAGCTGACCATAATCTCACTTCTCTGGCATTCTATTCTACCATCATCGACCACCAACCCTCCCTCAGCTTCTGTTCATTTGTACATGAGCGCGTACAAGCTGCTCGCGACCTTGCGGCTTGAGGCAGATGATCCTCGAGCTGACAAAGCTCTTCGTAGGCCTGCAATCTCTGCACTGGTGTGTCTGTTCATTTTGCTAATGAACGTACCCAAGGATGGGATCTAGAACCCTCGCATCTCTGCAACTCGGGCCCTTGCGTAGCCGATCACATCCTGCTCGAGACACGTAAGATGAACCTGCGCCGAAAAGACCATCAGCCAGGAAGATGGCCTTGCGACTGCGAAGTCCCTTGTCTCCGTAGCAGCGTTGTGTGATATCTCTACGAGCTTCCTGGCTTGTTAGCACATTCTGCGTTGAAGTAGGGCATAGGGATTGAAGAGGAAGAGGTGACGCCAGGCCTGCTCGAGGAGATTAGCCGCGAAAATGCACGCAATGCAGAACATCGATGCGTCAAGCACCGGGTACCGGGCCACGTCTCTGGCATTTTCCTCCACTACAGCCTCCTCCCCCGTCGTATGCTCCACCGCCACACCATCGGTCTTGTCCAAGCGCCCGAGCGATAGGTTCCTCCCGCGTCCGCCAAGAAGGGGAAGACTGTTTCAAGCAATGCACTGAAGCGCACCATGCGCCCACAATACAACAGCTGCCGTGCTGCAAAGAAAACTGGCAGCATCCCCGAGCACGAGCAGATTTTGTTGTGCACTCCCTGGGTCGACGAGGGGGAGGAAGTCGCAAAGGAGTGTCGCTGTGATGCTGTGCACCTCCTCAGATACAGCCGTAAGTCTCATAGGAGCATGTTTGATGACGAGTACATGGAGGTGTGGCGAGTCTGTAAGAGCGAGGCCGTGATCACCGCGACCGTAATAAGTGCGACGTGCTCGTTCGTACATTACCATCAAGCAGTCTTGGTTGCATGCGGCATAGCCCTCGGAGGTGTACCCTTGAGTTTAGGAGTGTGCGTGTTGCTTATATGTATGTATATCCGAAAGCCGTTAGGTAATTTTGCAGACATGTCAGCTGTACAGTGAGATTATCAACATGAGAGTACATTAGTGTTTAGCACCCTACCATGTGATTCAGTAACAATGAGAGCATGTAAATTCCACGAGCCTTGCAAACATCTTACTGAATTTATAAGGGAAAAGGTGGTGTGAGAAATCGATGGTTGGACATCTGAGTATTTGCTTTTAGTCAGTGCCGGGCTGTGCAAGCATGGTGGGGCCATCTCATTTGAGCGGTGTGTAGACGGAAGGATTCTTTCTCTGCTGATTACTCTGCCGGAAGGAACGGACCTCGGATTTCGATGTCGTCGTTTTCGAGCACTAGGAAGGCGGTGCCTTGTTGTGCCTCGCCTTTGTTCCCAGCAAGCAAGGGCAGAACCATTGTCGCCCGACCACAATCGAGTCTAAGCAACCATCTCCGATCCACTAAAAACTCTTGCGCCATTACTCGTTCCAGTCCGCGAAGTTGGCGTCCTAGACACGATGCCCGCATAAGGCTGACGCTCAGCGCTCACAACGGAATCCTTGCCCGGTACTGATTCGCAGCGGCAAGCGTTCCCGGCACGCAGTCAGCGGAGAGCTAACCAACGGCCCGCTCTCGTGCAGCACAGCCGGATCGACGCGTGGATTGGCAAGGGGGGTATAATCCGCGAGACATGGTTTAAGAAAGCCGCCATGTCGGGACCGCAATGCGTCCCGACGCCTGGCTTGCATACATAAACAGGTACCAGCCCCGAACGACTTTGGTACCCTTGATGTCAGAACCCGTATTAGGAACGGTCCATTCCATAACGTCATCTGGAATCAGTCCATCCGTGCTAATGTACAACCTAACGCCAGATGATGTTTCATGTCGACTATGCAAACTCCCCGAGTATGCAAATCGCGATATGCGTCCCAAAACAACATCTCCTAGCCAGCACTACCGCCCCATGTGGTAGCTGTTGGCAAACGCCGCCGTCCCATTATACGCTGAAAATGCCGCACCCGTTGGCACCGGATCAAACGCCGCATACGACACCGCATACGACACTGGCGGCGCATACTGCAACGCTATATATGGCGCCATCCCCGGATCAACCGCATGCTGCACCTCCACTTCACGCGGCCCCTCCGCCTTCCACCCGCCACCGCCGAGCGTGTGCCGCCTTGACACTGTCTCGAACGTCGCCAACGCGACCTGGTAGGCGCGCTCCGCAACAGGGTCCTGCATGGCTCCCAGCCAGCGCATCGCCTTGCGCGCGTAGTGCACCAGCAGCGCGCTGTCATGGGACGTAGCTGTGCGATGCGCCAGGCCGAGCAGAAACACGGACACGGCCTGCATCATGTGGTGCACCAGGCACCACCACGGGCCCTGCGTGTAGATGAAGTGCGCGTCTGGCGCCGCCGGGAGGAAGTCCACCGCCGTCGAGGCTGCGCTGATGCAGCTATCTGCCAGCTCGCGCGCGAAGGCGGCTTCGGTGCTGTCGCGCCACGGCGGCCGCCGGGTGGTCAGACATGGGCGCCCGAGCAGCATCCGCGCGCTGCACAGTTGGAAGCCGAGGAGAACGCGCTCGCGGGCGAACAGCATGTTCGTGCCGTTGCTGGGGTCTTGGAAGTTGAACTCGCGGGGGAGAGAGAGCACCCATTGGTCGAGGCGCTGGCTGAGCTGGGCCATCTCGAATTGGGTTTCCCCGGTCGATCGGACGGTGGTGGATGTGTAGAGCGAGGTGAGGATGCTCTGGGTGATGATGGAGAGCTGGATTGCCGCCTTGAAGTACGACCCCGAATTTGCCTCTGTGGTGCCGAGTCCAACGGGCGTGTGAGGAGAGTCCATGGGGCCCGTCGACCACCTGCGAGGAATTGCGAAGCTCGATGTGCTGCCCATGCGCTTCCGGTACATGGCCTCCAATTTGTCAGAGATTTGCTCTTCGACCACGGGCATCGGCAGCGGCACGGAGCAACACGAGTCAACGATGGTGCTGGGCCTGCCGGTCACAATACTCAAAGTGCGCTCCAGCGAGTACAGACTCCACCATGTGCGTACCAAGGTCTCACGCTTCACCGCCGTGGCAGACGGGTCTTCGTTTCGGACGTGGAGACCGAGGGTGTATGCGTATCGCAGGGCTAACCCGATGATGGTCCACGCACTATCATATGTTAGCAGCACTCTTACTAACCAACTTCTGGCTCGACATACCGGCTGACCTGCCCCACGGACAACCAGTAGAACGCAAGAAGCCCCAGGCTCTGGATCTGAGGCACATCCGGGTGAGTCGTCATGGTGGAGTCGTTCAAGCCGAACGCCCTGGCCCGCGCCTGGTAGATGAGATGGTCGCGACTGTCTGCCTGCCAGCTCGCCTTGGACAAGTGCGAATACTTCGCCCCTATAGCGAACACCAGGTTCAGGATCGCCTGCCACTTCGGGCTGAGGCGTGGCGCGTTGCCATTCGACAGTGCCGTGAAGTACTTGCGGAATTGATCTTCAAACGTCTTCCGGGGTAAGATGGGAAAAGAGTCGTGCACTTTACTCATGTAACAACTCAGCAGCCGTTCGGCAGTCTCCATCTGTGGTAAATCGTACGGGTCGACAAAAAAGTCAATGTCAACACTTTCCGGGTCGGACCAGAAGCTGTACGAACTTATCTGCTCGTTACTCAGGGCCGACGCGTAGGAGCTCCGTCGAGCGTCGTCGTCGGGCCGGTCTGTCTGCGCCAGGGCGGCGGCTCGCAGCCATTGCACTTCAGAGTTCTTGCCCACGAATCCGGTCGCACGCGCTCGGTCGCTGACGTGCAGGTCCTCGTGCAGCAGATCCAGGGATTCCGTGTCGAGCTCGTGGTGGAGGTCCAGTACGTGGAAGTCGCGGCTCTCCTGCGAGCCATTGGCATCTGTGTCGGGATTGGAGGGCGCGGTCGTTTGGTGCGACTCTGATATGTCTTCGTCAACCTGCGGAACGTTAGACGGCGAGTCATTTGGGCATGTTGCACGTACACTGCCCAATAGGTCGTTGATCCTGGCAGAGTCGTCCGCATTCGCGCAAGACTGGAGGCCTTTGAGCAGGCTTGCCATCTGCTGACAACGTTCGCTAACGCTGATTTAATTAGCATGACGAATAACGGCAGCCGAGTCCCTCACATCTTGAGCCTGTCTTTCCGCGGCATAATGTATACGCATTCTCGACTCGTCGTCGCGCAATGCTTGCACCGCGGCCGCTCACCAGTACATTTGATCTTCTGTGACCGACACTAGAGCGGGCATTAGCCAAGTGAACGCCAAAGGCGACCTGGAGAATGACTTCGAAGTGAACGAACTTCGGCTGGTTGTCGTCGTTTAAGTCGAGAGAATGCAACATACAGCGGTGCATGCACGCGGGACCCGGCGTCTTTCTTTGGGCGCACTCTGTCCATGAGCGGGCTTTTGCAACCGAGGGATGGCGACTTTGCGTTGGCCCAGCGGCGTCACCGGGAAGCTCGCGGGATGCATAGGCGTCGAAGACATGGCCAACGCGGGGTCGACCAAAGGCTTTGGCTGTTCTTCTATCGAACAGCTGCAGAACACGAGTTGATAAGACCTCGAATTACTCGCAATGCGCGTCGCGATGGAATGGGAAGCGTTAGCTCAGCTGGACTACTGACGTTTGGACGAGTCTACAATGCATGCGGCTCTAGTTTTGGAGAGGGAGCCGAATCAAGAGATTACCAACGGGTCCTGAGATCCAAAAGGCACTTTAGGGCCGGCCAGGTTCTTCACTGATTACATGCCTAGGTTTCGACATGTGCTGAGATAATCGTGCAGCGACCAGTCAACGACCCGGGACGACGCGACCGAGCCAATCAGCAGCCAACGGCACGCTCCAGGGACCACCTGATTTCACCCGCTTTGGGAACAGACTCTGCGTGAGGTCCACATGCCTATGCTGGGGTCCTTGTCGTGTCTCAATCGAACTCGGTTATCTTGACTCAGCTGTGGCCCCATTCCTCCAAGGTCGCAGACGAAAGGTCACTTGCCATGCGAGTTACAGACGCGTATCATTCCTCAAGTACTTTGATATTAGATGTATAACCCGTCCCATCCCCTCTCAAACAAGACACGCCACCGGCGCCCTCGAAGTGTGTCTGTTGCCAGGTAACCTGCTCAGTCTCACAATGCGACCCGTCATTAGCTGCGGCACCTGTCCTATCCGCATTACCAGACGTAGCAACGCTTATCCGAGTTCCCCGTGAGCCGATGCACGCTACAGAGCCAACCGTTCGGCGCCCAAGCCACTCCAACACGCGAGCCACCGCAAGACGACCAGTGCTGGCCAAGTGGCGGCATAGCAGCAACGTCCGCTAGTCCGCCAGCATCGTCATCAGGGTGCGTAGTTGGCTGCTTACATGGTGATGGTGGTTGACGAGCCTGGTATCGACCATGTGCGGCCGTAGATCTCTCGCTGCCAGAAGTCACGCCGAAACACTTTGATAGGCACAGTCTCATGTCTCGATGACACGATCCGCGATCAAATGGAGTTGTCGCGCGGGAAGGATGGCAACATTCGGTCCGCCTAGACGTCGAAATGCGCGTCACCGCCTCTGTACATTCCGGGATTGGGAACCTTACTTCGCCCTTCCCAGCGGCAGCGCAGGGCGCGTTGCAGTATTTGGTGTCCGCGCCGCGAGCAAAGCAGCACTGAGTGAAGTTACGCGGAGATGCTAGAGTCGTACGCGCGCTAGCATCGCTACTCCATGGCTCCGATTGGCGTGGCTCCGGGCCCAGCGCGGCCTGTGCCACACCCAGCACGGAAAATTACCCTCCCTGGGTGCTGCGCCTGATTGGGCGCACACAGCACGTCGTGTGCTGCAAACCAACGGCCGGGGGTGCTGCGGTGCTGTCGTCGCCCGTCACAGGCATGGCTGGCTCCCTGTGCACGCCACGACGCATGGCGACACTGAAGGCAGTGCCTTCCAAGATAGAGCCTCGAATGACGACACACGGCGTGGACCGTTTTCGCCTGTCGAGTGTAAAACGCCACGAGTTGATACGAGTCGGCGTACTGAGCCGAGCGTATCAGCGCCGCAGTGCCCAGTTTCACCCCGGCCCAGGTATACACCTCGATGGACGCTGTGTAGCTTTGCGCACCGTCGTTTGGAACTCGCCGCCAGATGAAAGGAAACTATGCACATCTTGGATCCCCTACACGCGTGCGATCTCAGCGGTCAGAAGGTGCTCTGCTTCGCCTGACACAGGCGGTGGAGACCAGATCGCACGAGCATCTCCAGCGAGCCCATGTTCGCAACGAATAGCCAGGCGAGATAGTCGGATCGCCCCTACGTGGCACGCTCTCGCAACCTGATCACTCGGATCTGCTAGCCTCGCACCTCCATACCGTATGCGTCCAGCACTCACTCACGCAGTACAAAATCTGATGGTTTCTACGCAGCGTTGACCGATCGGTGAGTGGCTCGCGACTCGTGCTTCACCGCATGGAGCATGGAGCACGGCAACTGCTGTTACCATGTCAATGGGCCGTGGCAGGGGCCGCAGCTGTGCCATGGCTGCGACTCAGCGGCAGTCTGAGTGGATGAAGAAGGCAGTCTGGTGGACACGAAGCCGTCTGACGGCAAGGAAGCAGTCTGAGTGGACAAGGAAGCAGTCTCAATGGACGGTTCGAGGCCAGATACGAGCAGGATGCGGGGAACTACAGCATTTCCGCGGCGCGGTTTGAGATGTCATCAACCCTGCTGTGTGGCGACGCAACGCCATCCCCAACGGTGCCACGGCGCAGTGTCAAATGTCTCGGAGCGCCCAGCATACTGCTGTTGGTCCTAACGAACGAGTTTCTACCGAGTCTGTACGCTGGAGTATCTAACAGATCTAACAGATCTACCACCAACCCGTACCCCCCAGGTACCTCCCGTTCGCGACGCCCCGACTCGACTCGCATCCAACCCAGCCCTTGCCCCCAAGCATCAAGAAGCCTTACTCGCGCAGCAGCCGCATCAGCACTCCAAACCTTGTCCACGCACCGCATGCCGCCCAGCACCTCTCGCCACTTTAAACTTCCGCTCCACGTCCCACCGCCGAACCATGCTGCTCCCGCATCCTGCGCGCGTCGTTGCGCATGTCCGACACGTCAGCCACGACACGGCACGCTGCAGAGCCGAAGCTTGTCGCTGCTGCTAGCAGCTACACTGTGCACCCGCATCGGCCATGGCGGGCCGGGCGAGTGAGGCTCCGCGCGGTCTGTGTGCGATAGGACGGCAGATTCCGCGGCTGTCGGGTGGATGGCGTGCTCGAGCGTGGGCGGCGCGACGGGGCGACGGGCGGTGGCCGTAGCGACTGAGACGCAGCACGCAGCCGCTTCCGGGGGGTGTGGCGAGTGCGAGTACACAGTCAGCGACGCTGATCTTGCAGTGTGCTGGCTCTAGGTATTGTAGAGCGCGTCTCTGCGGCGTGTAGAACAGGCGCCTTGCATCGCGACGTCCGCATTAGCAGAGTCCACGGGCTGTGGCGGTTTCTGTGGGTGTTCGAGGGGGGTGTCGACGCGGTGCGTGGCCTGTCTTTGCGGTGTAGGGTGGCGGTGGGTAGGGGGCGTGCAGGGAAAGCATGGGAAAGTATGCATGAAAGCATGGGAAAGCATACACGAAAGCATAGGAAAACATACATAAAAGCATAGGTAAGCATACAGGAAAGCATACGGGTAGAGGTAGGTGCCGCTGATATTCCTGCTTGATGCGTGTCAATGCGTATTATTGCGTATTGTCAATGCGTATCGTCAACACGGTAGGGTTCCCGAGGTTGCTGTTCTTGTGGTTGCTGTTCTTGTGGTTGCTGTTCTTCCGTTGCTGTTCTTGTGGGATGGAGTGGAAGAGTATGAGAGCGTATGAGATGGCCTTGGATGTGCCGTGCAGTGCGTGGGATCGAATTGTACTCATACTGTACTGAACTGCACTATACTGCACTGCACTGTACTGCACTGTTGCGTGTAAGGGTATATATTATACTGTACTATACTATACGATTCAGCTACCTATTCAACGGCCACGCACATGATCCAACATCAGCACTACACTAGCGCACAGGGCGTGCTCAGGCACTGCACCTCGTCTACTTGTTTTCCACTGCACCTCGTCTACTACTTTTCCACCACATCTTGTTCATTCCACTCCACATCTTATTCGTCCACATCTACTTTGCCGCCTACTCTTCTCCTGCTACCGCGGAACAGGGATAATAGCAATCTGCAAAATTAGCGCCGTCCAACCAACACACATCATCACATACCTGATTCCCCAGCGCGACGGACAGGCGCGAGCTGTCCCAGTCCCAGCCGAGAGTGAACTCGCCGTCGACGGCGGGATTCCACTTGTCGCGCCGGTGCGCCTTGGCGCGCCAGCACGCCACGGGCACCTCGCGCCGGTCCAGGTCCCAGATGGTCACGGCGTCGGGGCCGGCCGCCGCCAGCAGGTGCCCGTCGGGCGAGAAGGCCGTCTTGAACGCCTGGCTGGCGTCGGTGGTTGATAGGCGCCGCACGCATGTGAACGGGGCGGAGGCGTCCCAGATGCGCGCGTGGCCCGAGAGCGAGCAGGTGGCGAGGAGAGTGGTGGGGAGGGCGGTGCCGTTGGCGAGGGCGGAGGTGGAGGCGGCGGGGTGCGGGCGGAAGTCGAGGTCGGAGGGGTAGCGGTCGGGGTAGGCGTGGACTTGGAGGTTGATGGAGTGGCTGGGGTGCAGGATGCCGAGGAAGTAGTCCTGTTCGCGGACGCCGAGGGCGGCGATGATGCCCGAGGCCGGGTCGAATTTGATCGTCTCCCAGGTGATGTTTGTGTCGAGGGTGCGCTGGGTGGTGAGGGCGTCGTCGGCGACGTCGTAGATCTTGAACAGCTCGGAGCCGCATACGACAAAGGCCGAGTCGCTGATCCAGTAGGCGTCGTAGATCTGGGTGGTGGTGAAGTCGGTGCAGGCGGGGATCGAGTCGTGGTCGTTGGTCCAGATCTTGATGGAGCCCTTTTCGCCGTCGGTGGAGATGGACAGCAGCAGCTCCTTCTGCGGGTTCCAGCGCAGGGTGGTGACGAGGCCGGCGGTAGAAGAGATGGCGTGCGAGGTGTCGCCGGCGACCTTGATCAGCTTGTCCATGGTCATCTTCTCGCCGACCTCATTGACGCACTGCTCGCGGGCGGAGATGGTGACCTCGCCCTCGGACTGCCAGCACAGGGCGGTGATGTCGAAGCTGTCGACGGGGATGGGCAGGTCCATGGTGACGACGGCGGGGCCGGCGCCAGGGCTCGCGGGGGCGACGTTGTGCAGCTGCAGGACGGACTTGCCGGCGGAGAGCAGCAGCGGGGCGTCCTCGGGCCCCCACGACGTGTGCTCGATCAGCTGGTGGGGGTGGGGCGGGACGGGGATGAAGGTGGTGTCTGGGGCGAGGTCGGCCATGTGGTCGGTCTGGATCAGGGCGTCGGCGCCAATGCGCAGGGTGGAGATGGGGATGTCGACGACCGAGGGCGACTCGGGGTCCGAGGGCGCCAGGTCCGAGTCGGCGCGCGCGCTGGTGCTGGCGGCGGGCGGGGCGGGGCGGTCGAGGTCCATGGCGTCGCCGTTGAGCTCGGGCTCGGAGCGCTCGGGCGGCGGATCCGCGGGCAGGCCGTTCGGCTTGGGCTGCTTCTTGCGCTTGACGCCCTTCTTCGGCGGCGGGTCGGGCGGCTGGCCGTTGGCGGCCTCGGCGGCCAGCTCGTGGGCGGGGATGCCCTTGTCGAGGGTCAGCAGCTCGCCATTGCGCGCCGAGTACGGGCGGCCGTGGTCGGGCCCGAAGTGGTAGAGCAGCGGAGTCTGGCAGGGTCAGCGGGGCGGGGCGGACGGGGGCGGCGGGCGCACGGCGGAGGCCTCGGCGCGCAGCTTGTCGAACTCGATGCCGTCCTGCAGGATCCTAATGAGGGCGTGGGCCGACACGTGCTTGGCGAAGGGCAGGGCGTCGGGGTCGCGCAGCCAGCACCGCGACAGCTGCAGGGCGGCATTGCCGAAGCCGGCCTCCTGCAGGTAGCGCCAGACTGGAGTCGTCAGCCGGGGCCGGGCGCGCAGGCGGGCGCGGCGTACCTAGGTAGTTTACGACGTTGCTGCTGAGGGCCATGGCGCATTCTGGGCGCGCGGGCGCGAGGGGGGGCAATTGCGCGGGGAGGGCGGCGGGGACGGGCGTGGCGGCGGGAGTGCGTGGTGCTGGTGAAGGAAGAGTCGAGTGTGGAGGTGCATCAGCCCTGGGCGCGCTGCGGCCTGCCATTCGCGCGCTAAGGTGCATGGGCCGGGGGCGCTATGAACCGAGAGGCCCGCAGCGCCACAGGGGAGCTCGGACATGCGCAGGACCTGGGACGACGTCCACCGCCGCGACGCGACGACTCCCCGCCGGCACTCACCAGGCCATTGCGTAGTCACCGTCCCAGGCGTAGCCACCGTCCCAGGCCTAGCCACCGTCCCAGGCACACTGCGCTGCCTGCTGCCCGCCCACCGTCCACAGGCACCACCGCGCTGCCCACCGCGCTGCCCACCGCGCTGCCTGCGCTGCCTGCGCTGACTCCACCGCCCACCAGCCATCGTCCACCGCCGGCCCCGTCCACAGGCTGCCCGCCCCCCACCACCGCCACCATGGCCCGCCTCAACCTCCCCCCCGTCACCCGCGGCCTGCTCGCCGCAACCCTCCTCTGCACCCTGCTCAACTTCGCCCTGCGCCCCAACGCCGGCTGGGTCGAAAAGGTCGAGCAGCCGCTGGTCGGCGTCGGCAACGGCGTGCCCTACCTGACCGTCGTGCCCGGCACCGCCCTCTTCTACCCGTGGGTCTTCGCCCTGGCCACCGTCGTCGAGCAGAACGTCGCCGGCCTGCTCGTCACCGGCGCCACGCTCTTCTACGGCGGCCGCTACCTCGAGCGCGCCTGGGGCGAGCGCCCCTACGCCAAGTTCCTGCTGGGCGTCGCCGTCGTGCCCAACCTGCTGGCCTGCGCCCTGTACCTGGCCGCCTACTGCCTCACCTCCAACATGGGCCTGCTGTACGTTGCCTTTCCTGCCCCTTCTCACCACTAATCCTCACCACCACCACCCAGCCGCACCACCATCTCCGGCGGCATCGCCATCCAGGCCGGCTTCCTCGTCGCCTTCAAGCAGCTCGTCCCCGAGCACACCGTCGCCATCGCCAAGGGCCTCGTGCGCATGCGCGTCAAGCACTTCCCCGCCATCTTCCTGCTCGCCAACACCGTCTCCGCCGTCGTGCTCGGCACCGAGACCGCCATGTTCCTGGCCTACTTCGGCTTCTTCACTGCCTGGGTCTATCTGCGCTTCTACCGCGCCAGCCCCTCGCTCTCGTCGGCTGCCACCGGCGACGGCGACGGCGCCGTCATCAAGGGCGACGCCTCCGACACCTTCGCCTTTGCCCACTTCTTCCCCGAGCCGTTGCAGACGCCCCTCGGCCACTTCGCCGACGGCATCTACAACGTCCTGACCTCGCTGGGCGTCTGCACCCCCTTTTCCGATGCCGACATCGACGCCGGCAACGACCAGGCCACGGCCCGCGCCGAGGGCGGCCTGCCCAGCATCATGAACCCCAACAGCCGCGGCCGCGGCGGCGCCACCCGCGCAGAGGCCGAGCGGAGGCGCGCCCTGGCCCTCAAGGCCTTGGACCAGCGTCTGCACGCCGCCGCTGCGCGCACCGCCGCGCCATCCGTGTCCGAGCCCGCGAACGCCCTGGGCGAGACCACCTACGAGCCGGAGCGCCCAGACCCGATACAGGCTGCGTCCTGACACCGAACGACCTAGACAAGACGAGGTTGGAGGGGACAAGGGATTAGTGGTTGTTTTTGGTGCGCAAAGATACCCTCGCGTTGTCCATGTATGTTTGTACTCTGTCCGTAGAGTATACGACCAGGCGCTCGTCGCCATCCACGCACACCGTTGCGCATGTAATCGTTCTGTGCAGCAACAAGTCGTCGACTCTCGGTCTGCACCACGCAGACACCCTCACCATCTCACCCACTCTCGCGCCTGCAACGCATCACAGAGCCACACCATCTCCCTCCATCACAACGAACACTGTTTCTGGACCGCTCCCCGCAGCGTGCGCGCATGCAGCACACCGCGCCGTACCACCTCGCACCGCGTCGAGCGCATGTGTTCCGTGCCACCTGCAACCAGCAACCGCCTAGCAACCCAGCACTCTAAACAACTCGCACGATGACGACGGCCGCCTTGCCTTGCCTCATGCTGCCATTTACAAGAGAGAAAATGGTGTATAAATACAGCGGCTGCGTTGGCTGGGAACTCATCACATCACGCTTCTGAGCTCAACTCATTCATCTACATCTTGTCCAGACCCGCGAAACAATGCTCGCACTCCTTCTCGTCTCGCTGCTCGCAGTAACAGCCCTGGCTTGGCCCGCGGGTCGGCGCCGTGGCATTGAGGAGGCGCAAGTCGGTGCAGTGCGGCGCGAGCCGGTGCCCGAAGACAAGGCGGGTGTACGTCCTCTCTTCGCTCATTTCCCTCTCTCTCTTCCAAGCGAGTGTACTGAGAGAACAGGTCTACCTCTGCGAAGACGTCGGCTGGGGCGGCGCCTGCGCACACGACTTCGTCCCCCTCGGCAGCGGGCCCGCGAGCTGCGTGCCCATGGACCGCAAGACGAGCAGCGTGGGCCCGGACGAGGGGAGCTGGTGTGTGTTCTACACGTGCGTACTTTCTTTTCGCTGTATACCCCGTATCAGCCCACGCCAGGCCCACAGCACAATCGCGTGTGGAACATAATATGCATACAGAAGCTGATGTCAACAGCAACGCGTTCTGCCAGCCCCTCGCCTCCGACGGCTCCGACGCCCTGACCCTGCACCACCCGGGCAGTGCGAATCTGATCCAGACCGACAAGGGGAACTTGAACGACCGGCTGCTGTCGTATCATTGCTTCAAGGAGGGTGCGTAGGGTGGTGCCTGCCTGGATACTTGGGAGCGGGGTGCTTGAGCAAAAAGGAGCAACGGGGGACGAGCGATGAGACATGAGAGACGGGACATGACAGACGGGACATGGTGGGAGATACATCGGGGGTATAGTCACTATCTGCGCACGCGAATATAACCCTATCACGCACCACGCCATGCCCAACGCCGCTGTGACACTCTTGCCGCACTTCAGGCCTACGCACTGTATTTACTCGAGTTATAAGTCTTGAATATGGCAAGACTGATACATACGACCATAGGACGTTGAAAACAAGGCTTCCCGTTCGCTCAGCCCTATTTAAGCAACGTACCGGTGGATTAGTACTCAGGTGGGTGACCACTGGGGAATCCCCACTGTTGTATGTATCTCGTTTTTGCTATTGTTTTGCTTCTGGCCACGGTGTGGTGCGGAGCAAGTGCTGGATCTTGGTTCGTTGCGTGCGGCGAGAGGTCGTCGTAAGGGAACGGGATGACGTGGAGAGGCGCTAGCAACGTTATCGTAACGCGTGCTACACACCTCAGTGCATCGAGTAGGCAACACCATTGCACATCATGTTTGACGGCATGTGATGGAGCTGCACCAGTTCCATCAGCGCACGCATGTACTGCACCCAAGCACGTCCGACAAAATGTAGCATCAGGCAAGAATGATAGATATCTAGTCTTATTAAAGTCTTCTCGTTGAATTGTATCCGTCCAAAGTTCATCCAGTAGTATCTCCGTAGCTGATTAGCCACGACAGCTCGTTAGGACCTCAAAGAAACCAGTGGCTGGCCAGACATAAATGCAGCATGTCGCGTCACGTCGAAGAGCTGCTGCAGCATTCATCTCCGCACTACCCAGCAGCTCCCCGGCCGCTTCAAGCCCCCTCTGCAGCCTGAGACACGGCTGTGCGACGCGAGCTATCGCTTCGTCGTCGCCCGCCAACCAGAAGCCGCGTGCACGTAGGTCCTTGTAGAATCCACAAGCGGCGCCGGTGGTGAGCTCTCATGGCGTGAGGTCCCTGCGTATATACCTGTAGACAAACACCCCCATCGCGGTCAGTGGCGGGCCATGACAGGGATCGGGCAGCAAACAAGTATCGCTGCTGCGCCGTCGCTCGCTCACCTCACTTGCCGTCGCTCGCTGACCTTCACCTGCCGTTCTTGCTAGCGCGGCACTACCTATCTTGTCCGAACCGCTGTCGCTTGCGTGCTCGGGTCCTCGACAGCCCACACTCTTCGGTTTTGGGTTTCTGCACTGAGGACTGGGCTGCTAGTATGCGGCAGATCCGCAGAATGTTTGCATCCTTACTCCCAGAGCAAGACACCACGTCTCCGGAGAACGATACCGCGGCTGCTGAGGCTGCTGAGACTGCTGACATGCTGCGGATCCGCAGAAGGTTTGATTCTGCCAAACGAGCGCTTGATAATACCGCATGGGCGCAAAATGCTGCACCCTCACTCGCAGCGCAAGACACCACGTCTCCGGAGGATCCTAACAAGCGTGCGCGCGTTTCCAGAGCCGCAAGCAGCATCGATGGGCAGAAGAGAGCAGCGAGAGCGTTCTTGGCTTCCGAGCAGGATCGCCTCGAGGACACACTCCGCAATGTGGTAGCAGACGTGGAGCATCTCGGCCAGCAGCTCGAAGAGACTGCGCAGAGCCTCGATGATCTCAGCGCAGAGGTGAAGACGCAGCGTGGCAACAACGATACTCTGTCCCTGAGGCTCAACAAAGTACCGACTTTGGAAGAGACGAAATCGCTGTTGAGCGCCGTAGAGCGTAGTGTAGAGGAATCCACTACGGGACGCATTGCCGACTTACAGAAGGCTATCACCAACTACACCGACAAAGAGCTCATGCATACAGTAAAGAAGCCTGCTCTGGCCAAGCTGTTGAATCCCCTGGAGAAGCGGGTCGAAACCGTCAGCACGTTATTGGGCACTCACTCCAACACTGTCGGAGAGCTGAAAGCAGAGTTACAAAATCGCCCCGACTCGCAAGCATTGCAAGCCCGCTTCGACGAATTCCGCAAGCTGGTCACGCAGACGGAACACAAGCTTTCGAAAGAGCTGGAAGAGCAGCTGCAGAACCAAGCCGTGCAGCTCACCCACGGCTTCAACACGGTGTTCAACATGCCCCTCAGTAGCCGCATCGACGACGTCGCCAAAGCCGTGGACTCGGCTACATCGCTTGCCCGAGCAGTGGGTGAACGGCAGAAGGATCACGAGCGAGTGAGCGATGAGCGCTGTAAGGCCCTCGAGCAGACGACGAAGGATTTCCAGACCGAGGCATTAGGTGCAATGGATAGGAAGGTTCGGGACTGTGTTGAGCGTCGCGAGAACGCGGATTTGAAGAAGGCTGTTGGTGAACTGCGGACAGAGCGAGAAACTGGGCGGAAAGAATGCATCGAAATCGGAAGGAAGCTGGTCGATGATCTGCGTACAGAGCTAAACACCGAGCGGGAAGAGCGCCAGAAAGCGCAGGGTCGCCTAGGAGTTACAAAGAAGCTGGTTGAGGACCTGCGCAATGATCTGCGTACCGAGCGGGAAGAGCGCCAGAAAGAGCGCGAACAGGCGCAGAAAGATACCAAGACCGTCCTCCAGAGACTCGAGAGTGTGGAGAAAGGCCTTCAAAACGCAACGCAGGCGCATGATACCTTTAGTGGAAAGCTGGACAAGATCACAGCCCATACAGCTGCCACAGCCATAAATCAGGACACGACCATACGCAACCTGGAAGGACGGCTGAAGACTCACACTGAAACGACAGAAATACATGCTGTCACTGCCATTCAGGATGTGCAGACCAAGATAGAAGAGCAGAGGAGCATCATCATGAGCCACGTCGACAAGGTATACAGTCGGGTGGAAAAGCTAGAGCGCATCCCTTCACAAGCCCCTGCAGACCTCACCTCAAATGTGAGCTCTATCGAAGCACGGATTGGGGTTCTTGAAGACAACATCATCAGCTCTAGCAAGACCATGAATAGCGTCAGCAAGCATATAGACAGCATAGTGCCCATGTCGACAGACATCGCTAGACTGCAAGACCAGCTTAGCGACCACATCACCAACTACGAAGCACAAAAGCAAGAGCAACTCCACAATGCAAAGGTGTACACAGACGTAACTAAGAGGGAGCTTAGAATGCACATTCAGGACCAACTCATCCTTCGAGATCTACTTAACGCACCCAACTCGACTGACAACCCCGAGGTTCTCCCTTCGCGAACACCAGCCCACACAACCCCTCTGGTCGTCCGCCAAAGCGAGGAGCTAGCAGCTCTCACAGAGCAAGTGCACCAGCTGTCGACACGTATGGAGAAGGTCTCCGCCGTCGGTAGCAATCTTGAAACAGGCTTCAACCACCTCAAAGACTGCGTGGCTGGTGACTTGAAAGCGCTTGAAAAGAATCAGAGCACAGGGACCGCCAGCATGGAGGAAAAATTTGTGAGCTTGAAAGTCCGCATCGATAACCTCGAAGCCGTCGCCCGTAAGCGCCTCAGGGGCTCCCAGCCGTCTGCATCTTCCCAGGCTGGTCGGACTGCGGTTTCACTTGGGCTTTAAGCCGAGTGTTTCGTTTGCTGGACACATGGTAGGCTCAGTGCGCGGGCGTCCACAACAGCGCTGGAAGAATAGCGTCTGTGTTGGTGTTGAGCACGCAGAAGCTGAGAACACACATTGAATATCTGTGTGTAGAAACTGTAGCAACGATGGAAAGAAACCGAGTCATGTCGTTATGCTCCCCTCCATGTCACTAATGTTCTCCTCACGTCCACGGCACGTCGCTGCCTGCCAAAATTGCTGCCCCAAAAGCTTCCATTCACTGTAAATCCTGCGTGCTTTCATCCCAGCCATACAATACGTTATGAAGTATGGCGGCTGATTGCCACTACATCCCAGACTCACCGTGAGTGCTACCACGCAGAGGGACCCGAGTTTCCTGGCAGCTTGACTCGAGTTGACGATAACAACAGCAACAGTACCCAAACTATCCTGATCTATGATCACAGGCTTAGTCTTGCGGCCTACCAAGATCTATATCACACTACTAAACTCTGTGCCGCATCGACAATATATCCTTGAAGTGCTTGTAGTCCGGAGCGCGTCGTTCGCGACAGTCGCTTACCTTCTTCGTTGTCTGCGGTCGCGTCACGTGCATCGCTTAGACACCAGTCAGGCATGTGTACGATCATAAAGCTAATACTCGAGTTAGGATGGTTTGGTGGGGAGCGTATCAGGGCTGTGGTGTTGGGAGATGGCGGGGAGAGGTCTGCGGCGATGTGTGCTGGCCTTGGTGATCGTAGGCGCACACGCCGGCCCACGAAGACGTCGTGGAAAGTGTTGATACGCCAGAGGATCAACATCTCCGTCTCAATGATTGGATCCATCGTCTGCATCACGCGTGATCTCTCACTTCGGCTTTCGGTGGCGCTCGGCAGCCGCGACGTTGGGAGTCTGTGACTTGACCGAGAAAGGATGGTGTGGAGGTGGGTCTATAGATAGGAACTGAGCAACTAGTCGTAGAGCACTGAAAGGAAGTCCATTTTGGGAGCTTCAAGCTCTCAATGACGACGGAAGCGTTTACGAGGTGGTCGGGAGAGCGGTGTTGGCTGGCCCGTGCACGATCCCGCCTCGCAGCTCTGGGAAACGCTCATCCAATCACTAAGAATTTACAGCACTTTCGTCAACACACCGCGCCGCTAACATCACCGCTCAGCAAACACACCACAGATGGCTGCAGCGAACAGAGTATGGCTGACCCCGCAACGCGACTGAGTGGATGTGAGCGATCGGCGCGATCTGTTGATGGTGCAACCGTTCCCGCCGGCCACGATGCGTGTTGACTTGTACATATGTACACCGTACCTGCAAACGATATCCATATCGTTCTCCTTCTACCATCTGAGCTGGTTCTCGCCTGGGGTTTTCGCTACTAATCATCACCTTAATACACTATAAAATGGCCTACCACAAGCGCGGAGTCTCCAAGGACATCACATCCAATGCACACCCCACCCCGTTACCCACATATTATTCCCAGCAACTACCGCGTTGGACCAGCAAGAGCGCTTTCGAGGACCAAAAGGCCTTTGAAGAGAAGCCTGAGCCATTCTACCCCAGTCACACGCAATATCCGGCTCCCATGCCAAGATTCGATAACATTCCCCTGCCACCAAGGCCTCAGCGCCGACGGTGGCCAAAAAAAGCCATCCTGATACCTTGGATCCTTGTGGCAGTGTTCTTTCTGATAGCTGTCTGGTTCACCTCCATTGCGCTCGGTGTGCGTTTGTTCATCGTTATGCAGCCGGAGTCCGTCAAGCCACCTGTACAGGAGATTCGAGTCTTGATCACTGAAGATATGTTCCGCGGCGGTGCATCAGCATACACCTCAGTCGTCACGGTACCTGTAAGTGCGGCAAGGGCCACGGCGATAGTAAGCGCGCCGACGTCGACAAATGATGGAACCACTGAACCCACAACTACCGGGACACTGGACAGGGCGCCTATGCCGAATAGCGACCCACTAGAAGACTTCACAGCGACTGCCCCATCACCGAGAGACTTGAAGTCAAGCCCCACTGGATTCGTCACAGTGGTCAGGTCGGTTTAGCGGACGGTTAAACGGACGTACCTCCGGCGCGTGGGAGAACGAAGCGCTGTGTGCGTGTCATGAAGCAATAATCCCCGGAACCCAATTACACATGTTCAATTTCTTGCCATGCGCAGAGATGACCAGCTGTACTTGCAAGCATTCTGGCAGCCGTTGCAAGCTCTAGTTGTCGCGGGCTTGACTTTTCTCCTTTATGCAACCGAGCGCAGACTTCATCACCAACGTCAATACATGGCTGCGGACTCGGCGGGCTTCGAAGCGCTGCAGGAACACGATCCTGGTTGCCGCCTGCGACAGAAGTTTTGAAACAGCACGGAGCGCTAGACAATGCAATGCCAGCTCGCTAAGCCCCATGTAGCGGGTTTCAAAACACTGACCTCTCCACCATGAAATCCACCCAATCTCGGCTGGCCATTTCGAGGCTAAACACCGCGGTCCTGCATGACTGATATCGCGACTACTCCGATCTAGGTCAAGCCGCTGCCTCATCCAGAGTGTCAGGAACATGGTTCCCGTCAGGGCGTCTCGCTTGAACCCCCAAACGAGGACAGCGGCAACGGGTGCTGTGAAGGATTCATGCGATGGCCCTGGATATCGGAATTAATTGTTGCGGTGCAGGATCATAGAACGCTCATCTTGGCCGGCTGCGGGACGGGATAGAGGTTTAAAGGCGCTGCAAGCCCAGCTCTACTCTGCTTGATCATTCCAACGGCCAGTCCTTCTTTCAGTTGCTTGCAACAGTCCATTCATTCTTTTCATTTACTCACTACCTCACCTTCTTTTCGTGATCCGGTATCACCAAGTCAACTGTTGTACATACACTTACACAACTTTCCAACAAACCCACTTCAAGATGTTCTGCAAGGCTATTATCGCTACCGCCCTTCTCGGCGCGGCCTCCGCTCACCAGAACATGCACCAGTTCTGGGTCAACGATCAGACACCCGGTTACCAGACTGGTATCCGCATGCCTCCCTCCAACAGCCCCGTCACTGACGTTACATCCAACGACATGGCTTGCAACGTTGGCGGCTCCAAGGTCCCCTCCGGTGTTGAGACTGTCCCTGCTGCTGAGGGTGACACCATCAAGGTCCAGTGGGACCAGTCCAGTCACCCCGGCCCCATCACTCACTTCCTCTTCGGACCCGTCGATGACGCCAGCCAGGCCACTGGTATCGGTGCCGGCTGGTTCAAGATCGACGAGCAGGACCAGGTCGATGGCAAGTGGGCCAACGAGATCATGGGCGCCAACAACATGACCCGCGAATTCAAGCTGCCCACCGGCCTCGCCAGCGGAGAGTACCTCCTCCGCTCGGAGATGCTTGCTCTCCACGGTGCCCAGACAGTTGGCGGCGGCCAGTTCTACAGTAAGTCCCTCCACATCTCCCCCGAAAGACCAACACTAACACCGCCCAGTCGGCTGCGCCCAGCTCAAGATCACCGGCACTGGCACCAAGGGCGCCTGCGGCCCCACCATCTCCCTCCCCGGCGCGTACAAGGCTGAGGACCCCAACATCTACATCCCCAACGTCTACAACGGCTTCGACGCCTCCACCTACACTGCCCCGGGTGGCCCCATTGCCAAGTGCGACGGCTCCGGCTCTGGCTCTGCGTCGCCCGCCCCTGCCTCCTCTGCCGCTTCCAACGGCACTGCCATTGCCACGCCCACCGCCGCCTCGTCTGCCGTGGCCACCAGCGCCGCCGCCGAGGAGACCCCCGTTGAGGAGACCCCTGTTGCGTCGGCCACTGCGTCGGCCACTGCCACCGCCGCTGCCACTCCCACCGCGGCTGCCACCTCCGGCGCCGAGGCCCCCGCTGCGTCTGCCTCGGCCCCCGCGTCCGGCAGTGCGCTGCCCGAGGAGTTCACCCTCGAGACCTTCATTGCGTGGCTCAAGCAGCAGGCTTAGACGCCTGCGCTGCAGCCACGAGAGGAGCACGGATGTGATGTTGATTGAGACATCTTCTTGTATATACCTTAGTTGGATTGTAAAACTTCATTGACTGTTCTACAACTGTTCTACGCCTGCTCGTGTGTTTGCGCTGTGATGTTGATACAAGGGTTGATCAGGCCATTATCGTACGATTTTTCGATGACCTTGGCACGTTATGGCTTGGTTGCGCGATTACAGTTTCAGTGTCTGTTTCTTTCGTCAATGACAACCTCTGGTTTCCCAGACAAGATGCGACGAGATATACCTCACCCTGATACCGAATGGTGCATACATGGCGTTCATACAACGATATGAAAGCCTTGTCCGGAATTGTACGCTGATATCGACACAGGCTACCGAGAGTCACACGCTCGTTCGTCTCAAGTAAATGCGTGAATTTTGTACAGCCTCGCTTCTCAAACGAAGAGCGAGCGTGATAGTGGTATCTCTACAGCGGCCCAAACAACGTATCCAACCTCCTACTCAACAGTATCAAGACTGCCCTTCCCCACCGTAGCCGCCGGCGCCGCGCCCTTTTGCTGCCTCAGCTTCTCCTCGAACCTCTCAAACTCCTTCAGCGCGACCTCCTCCTCCTGGTCCAGCACCTGCTGCACGCCCTTGACCTCCTCAATGTAGTGCATCAGCATGCTCTCGATGCCGTTCTTCAGCGTCACCGTGCTGCTGTCGCACGTCCGGCACGCGCCGCGCAGCTTCAGCAGCACCTGGCCGTCGACGAAGCCGCGGAAGTCGATGTCGCCGCCGTCTTCTTGGATCGCGGGCCGGATGCGCGTCTCGAGGAGTTCTTTGATCATGCCGACGACCTCGTCGTCGTTCTCGTCGTACGCGAGGGTGTCTATTTCGGAGCCGCCCTGGCCCTCTTCGCCGGCCTTGGCTTCGACGGTGTTGACGACGGGCGAGCCGGAGGTGAGGGTTTCGTTGATGACGGCAAAGACCTCGGGCTTGATGTGCGCCCAGGGCGTGGACGAGTCTTTGGTCACGGTGATGTAGTCGACGCCGAAGAAGACGCTTGTTACGCCGTCGATGTTCATGAGTTGCGCGGCGAGCGGCGATGGGTGCGGGGGTGCGAGGGTGCTGCGCGGCGAGACATATTCGAGGAAGGGCGATTGTATGGTTTCGGGGAGGACGCGCATGTTCGGGTTGAATTTCAGGGCCTGGAAATGTCAGTATGCGATGCGGGCGGGACAGGTGCCGAACGTACGTCGGCGTTTGGTGTGGGCTCGGTCTGGATGAACATTGTTCGTCGTGTGATAGTCGCAGACGGTGAGATGGCACCTTGACTCCAGGGCTGCGCTCGCGGTCGGTGCTGTGCTGAAGAGGCTGTGATGGGTGACGACTTTTGGTGCAGACATCTTGTGGCGATGCGCGGCGCTTTAGAGCGGAGAGAGGGTGTTGCTCGCGAGAGACTGCGCATGGCAGCGCGGGGCATTGTTATAGAGGCCATGGTTGGAGTATGTGAAGTTTGAGAGTAAACGAGGTTTCGAGGTTTCGCAATGGCGATGTTTGACTGTATAGCGGACAAAGATTCGGGTTCGGCAGAATGACGTTAGATTAATCAGCAGCAAAGCCGAGCATTGCATTCGCCTGTAGCCAACCATGGATCACGCTTTACAGACACGAACCGAACGAGCACGATGCATGAGTTGGAATGTCATATTGTTTGATGTTTGTGCATTAAGTATTAGGTTCGTAAGGTCATATATACACCAATCTGTATCCTCCACAGGCCCAAATTGGGCTTTTCCTTGGTATCAATCGCTAATTGTCATAATAGTACAGTTTGAAGATTCAGTCAACCTTCAACACCCACTCAGATGCGAGCACATGGTGGCTCTGCGGCACAAGCTGCCAACTAGTAGTTCGTAGCGGGAGTAGCGTGAGTGGCGTGGGGCGCAGTGTGGAAACCGCCGGAAACAGGCTTGCTGTAACCATGGTTGTCGAGCGGGCCGGCGGTAGCTGTGCCGTGAGGAGCAGCAACAGTCGAGCCAGTCATGTGGGTGTCGTGGCTTGGGCGGTAGTCACGGGCACCAGGAGCAAGAGCAGCGTGGCCGTTGTTGGTAACCGGAACAGCAGCGACTTCAGGATCACGGAGCGCGTTGTTGCGCTTCTTGCGCTGCCAGAACTTACGGCCAGAGCCTCCAGTGTAGTTGTTGGTGGGGCTGGGACCGAAGCGCTTCTCCTTCTTGTGGTGACGGCCCAAGAACATTTGCACAGGGATGGACAAGAGGAAAAGGAAGCTGACGGATGTTAGTTCGGTGTTTTGCAAATTTGATGATGGTAGACTTACGCTCCAATAATGGCGACAGCAAAACAGGCAGTGTTGAGCCTGCAAGTGGTACCGAGCGAGGCAGCGTAGGTGATCTGGTTGCCCTGATCGGTGCTGCCAAAGCCCTCCTTGGAAGAGCTGGCGCCGTTGCCGAGGGGAGTCTCGACGTAACCAGTGCAGCTGGAAGCTCCATCGCGGGTAAGAACGGCGATAGCGATCATACCACCGCAGAAAAGGGCGTTGAAGATCAGGCCGATGAGCGCGAAGAAGGTCTTGCCGCCCAGGCAGCACGTGAGGACAATGGCGAGGACAGTGTAGAGGACTGCCGCACCAGAGATACCCTCTACGGCTTGCTGCCAACGGGGAATGGTAACATTGCGATCAGCCTGGACGGAGAGGAAGTATGAGTAGATTCCAAGAATGACTGCAGCACAGCCAAACTCCAGGGCATATAGTGCCGTAGCAATAAACTTCAGGGCAGCACCACCGAAAGCCATTGTGAATGCTTAGGTGTTGTCCAAGGGAGGAGGGGAGGGATTGGTAGGTGTTGAAGGTCAACTGATAGGTAAAGTGCCAATAATAGTGGTGTTATGAAGTGCCTGACCTTGCAGTTGCAAGAGCAGGCGCCCTTTATGTTCGTCGCTCCCAATGACGACAGCCTTGTATTCCAGTTTCACAAGCCTCCACATCATTCGCAAGCCCTGCAGACCCTGACCCATCGTGCCTTGTTGTTCCTCCGATCGAAGTAGCATGGTTGTCGATCACGGTTCCGTCACACCAAGCTATTCCCACGGCAGACGTCATGCGGGTACTGATTGGGGGGCTGTGATTGGCTCTCGGGCCGACGCCACGAAATGCGCCTTCGGTGATGTCAAGCGTGCGCCACACCCTTGCCCTTGCATCGTTCGTTCTTCCCACGTCACCTGCAGAAGCCACAGGGTCGAGCGTTGAGCCCCGTAGCTCTAGAGCCAAAATCGACGGTCAAAGTCCAGAACACCACTAGCCACCTGAGCGTGCCATCTGAGCAGGATTCTATAGCCTCGGAGGAAAGGCTCGTAGGCGCTGTGCGATGTTGAGTTTGACCTTTGAAGCAGGTTTGACGACAAGCTCAACATACATAGTGCGCATCGGACCGCTAGTAAGCCTCGGGGTACACTCCGCACGTGCTCAGTCACAACACTGTGATGAGCTGAGGATCATCGTCTGCTGTTCGGCAATCGCCTGATGTGACCTGGAGAAGCGCGTAGCGTTGTTGTTCGGATCGAACCGAAACTTGGAGCAAACAACAAATCTTTTGCAATATTCTTTCGCAGCTATGTCATCGTGCCCGAGGTGTGATTGGTAGCCATAACTAGAAAACAGGGTTGGACAGCGTGTTAACGATCGACACCGATTCACGTGCGCTTTCATCACGATCAATTTGGTAATCCTCAAGGAGCTGTCGATAGCTAAGCATCTACGAGAAGTCTAAATTTCCTTCCTTCAAGTCCTTGTCACTGATATCTGCCAGGGGGTCCTTGTGGTCAAAGGATTTGTCTGTCCTCTCTTTCCTGCTTATCTTCGTGATATCGTACTTGGTACCTCCCATCTTTCCTGCACAGAACTTGCGCTTGTAGTCCTTCACCTTCTTATCCCAGCCCCATGGGTCCTTTCCCTTCTTGGCGAGATTGGCCTCAGATCCGCCGCTTGCCGATTCGAGGACCTTTTCCGCGGTCGAAACACCTTTCTCAATCGCAAACCCACCCTTCTTGAAGTAGGCCGCAGCGTGGGGGCGCCACTCAAGTGCCTCGGCTTCGATGCCGTAGTCGGTGAGGCTGTCAGAGAACTCGAGGAAGGATGTGATGACAATTGGAACATCGAGGAAGTCGGTGTCTGGCTTTATCTGCCCCTCGAAATCCAGAGCTGCGAGGCCGCGCAGGAGTGCGTAGCCAATCAGTTCGATGAGACTTTGTGTCTTATCGCCATCTTCGTTGCCTGTGTATTGTGAGCTGTTTGTCCGATGAGCAGAGTCTTGACGAGTGCTGACCCATGAATGGGCCCTGATCAACCTCATTCAGCCAGAGGCTGAGTGCGCTGACGATGGCCCAGGTGCGCTTTAGCGCGTCCTCGTCCTTTTTCTTCAGTGATCCATCCAAAGCGACAATCTGCCCGCTGTCAATATTCTCATCCTAATCAAAGTTATGAGCGCAGCGAACACCTTCAAAGTTCTCAATCAGCTCCTGGTACCCGTACCCCTCGAAATCGTTCGTAATGTACATGTCGAACAAGTCAGGGCAGCAGTACTTGCTCCTCCTGACGTAATCCATGCACATCTTGAACCCTTCCCACATGATGCACCATTTGTGTTCTGGGTGATCTTTGGAAGACTCCAGTACTACACCAGCCTTTTTCTCGGCATCAAGCTGCTTCCCGTACAAACTCTGCGCATCGTCCTCATCCTCGTCCTCATCCTCGTCCTCGTCCTCGTCCTCGTCACGAAAGCGGACTTCGGCTTTAAAGTCGAAGCGTGGGCGGTGCATGTCGATGTACTCATAATTGGGGATAGTCTTTGTCCACAACAATCCGACACTTTCCACCCAATGGCTGCGGAGAACTCACATCACGAAGTTTTGGACTAGGACCATCTTCTTCACTACGCGTCTCACCGGTGGCATTTTCTTGAGCCGTGGAGCTTTCGGCTTCGCGTGGCTCTTCTCGCTGTTCATCCTCGTTTTGCTGCGTTGCCACGCTCGTGTCCTCACCCGTTCTCTGCCTCTTTTTCGGAGGCATCGTTTGTGATGAATTGCAAGATAGATGATCAATTGATACTTCGGATAGGTGTGGTATGGAGAAAGCGGGGTTTTTAAGAAAGATGGGATGGCTCCTCAAGTTACACGACTATGACGCGAGTTCTCGTGATCAAAACATTGCGATTAAGGATACCTAGGTATTGCGGTAATGTTCAGGTGTTGGTGTGATCATTAGCCATTATCATGTCATGCAGTAACGCCCTGAATGCCGCTAAATGCACGGATACCTACATGCTAAATGATGACATCATTCTCGACATCTAGTCCCATGGGCCTGTTGCTGAGCGTACCGTGAAACTTTTGAAGGGTGTTCAACAGTCTCGCCTTCCCATTCTCAGCCGATTCAAGATCGCACACGATTTCCGTCCTAGCTCGCCCATGGCCGAACCAAATTAAGTCTTGGTCATCACCCCAAACAGACCCCATCTTGCTTTGCAAGTCCCTCGTGCAGAATGACAAAACATCGGAGTAATGTGCACTGGACAATGCTGCATCTGCGTCTCCGTGGAAAGAAGGCACGACAGGTGGTATTGTGCCTGTGACCATCTGCACGATATACACACTTAACTCGCATAGGTAGGTGATCAACGGAAGTCTCCTGCATTCTGCGGTCGTCGTGGTCCGGTCCATCATGTAGTCCAACAACCGAACTATTGACATCGCGGTTTCGAACATGTATACCAAGCCGTTCAGAATACTTGGCTGCTGTAGAAGCGACGCATCGCCTTTCAGATGTTCTGTGCCACGAATGAAGGCATGCGCAATCGAACGTATGTTTCCGATGGCCGTTGACAAGGACTCGATCTGATGGACTCGCAGGTCATAGATCGACTCGTCCAGCACGGTTGGCAAACACTGTAGAATGGGTCTTGCGATGAGGTGACCAACGCGCGAGGCAAACGCGCCTTCAATGTAAGCTGGGAAGATGCCTTGGAGCAGCACGGTCCGTAATGCCACTCGGTCAGTAACGGGCGCTTCGTTAGTGCATAGTGCTGTGGTGAGCTGGCTCTTAAGGTAAACTTGTTGGTTGTCGGTTGCCGCTTGTTGCGCGACAGTCTGTATGAAACACGACAACTGTTTGGCAGTGCCTAAGTCTTGTGCCTTTGGCGCGTATCCGCAGAGTCGACCAACGACATACGAGGGATCTGTGGATGGCAAAGGGAAGGCCACAGAGTCCGTGAAGAAGTTCAGGACGGGACAGATATCGCTCGTATACTGTTTAAGGAACCGGACGATCTTTTGCACGAACTCCACATATGCTCCAGCTACTTCGGCTCCTTGTTGCAGCTGTTGATAGTTACTTCTCAGCCTGGTCATGAACTCTTGCAGCATCGCCGCGTATTGGGTCTTTAATCGAGGAGCGTATGCCGGCTCTCGCACAGCTGTAGTATATACATGCTCCCGCATGTTCGAAAGCAGGCTTGAGATGAGTGCGAGGCGCCTCGATCGTAAAGTGTCGGCTGTAATGTCCCAGAGTCCACTTTCCTCGGCTTTGAAGAATGGAAGGTTCTTCAAAAGCGGGTGGTCGCCATCCGCAGTTACAATAGCACTCAGAAGTCGATGCTGAAATCTGAGCATGGATACTCGATCTGCCAAGCAAAGCATTAGAGCAGTCAAAAACTCTTGTCGATACTCGTGATAAACGGCAGGGTCACGAGCAATCAAAGCTGCCATGAAGTAAGGACCGAACTTCCTTGTCTGCTCGGTAGGACGCAACTGTTGCCAGGAGACCTGGCTATAGGAAGCAATGTAGGTTGACCAGTCTTTACCACCACCTAAGACTTGATCGCGCGCAATGAGAACCCATAAGTCGATGCAGTCTAAGAGAAGATTATCGTCTGGTGAACGTTCGGCGCCAAAAGCGTTGGAGATCAGATGCCATAGAGGCCCTTGAATGAAATCGAGGCGCGAAGATTGAGCTGCAGACGTTGTCTGGATAGTTTGCAATTCGTTAACATCTTCCAGGTCGTCCAAGTCTGGAAAATCGCCGTAGTCTTGACTCTCCTCGCTCCTCGGCTGGCTGTCCTGCTGCTGCGCCTGGGCTCTTTGCATCGATGCATATTGTTTAAGGACTGATAGAGTATCTCGGATAACGTTGAGAAGTCTGAGATCCTCGAAGTGCGGGAGCTCCAGCAGCTGTATCATGTCGGATTCGGCTATGAATGATGCAAGGCTCAATGGATCCGCAGCACACTGGACAGCGTGCTTCATGCCTGCAATACTATCGCGCAACGTGGCGATGACTTGTTCCTGGTTTCTTTCCATCGTCTGCTTTACCATTTTGGCCACCACTCCGGATTTATCGTCAAGCACTGCAGACTTAAGATACTCTTCAGCTTCAGTCTTAGCTAGTCGGTACTGCTTCAATGTTTGATGCATGATGTCCTTGGACCAGAGAGCAAACGGTCTTGCAGCTGCGTACGTCTCATTCGTCGATAATTGGAAAGTCGTCAAGTTCGCCCATGCACGCACGCTGACCCTGCATGCTTCGCGGTGGGAAGTCTCATGGCTTACCAGGTCGCGACAACGATCCAGCCTTGGACGACACGAGGGTGGAACTGCACAGTAAAGCGTAGATAACAGATCATGGTGATTGCGCAAGGCGGCCAAGCTTTCCTCGTCGAGCGGCTGGTCCTTTGGGTACGTACGGCCATGGTTGGGAATGTGTCTGAATACGAAGCTGCGCAACTTCTTTTCCGGATACGCATTGGCCATGCCTTGCAAGCCCGTAGCCAGACACTTGAGCGCGATATGAAAAGAGGTCTCATTGGATGCGAGGGTCATGCTGTCCGCTGCAGCAAGATTATGCAAAAAAGCTGCTGAGCCAGTGACAGTCTCGCGTCGAAGAGACTTCAACCCATGCTTGCCAAAGAAATCAAAGATAACATTGAGGATCTGGTCGGGGCGTTTCCAATGCCAGTCGTTGATGAGTACGTAGCATCTCGTAAGGTTGGCGCGGATGTACTCATTGATCGAAGTGCTGTGCTGGAGAGATGTGCTTGAGTACAATGCTAGGACTCGTTTCAGGAGGATGCATACGCAACCCCAGTTGTTTTTGTCGAACGCCCTGAGACGAGACCGATCAGGAATACCGGACAAGTCAAACTCAATGAAGGGGAGCAGCGACATGAGTGTCGCCCAGACGTTGTCGAAGGCTTGCACTTGATACACAGAGGAGAGCTCTGATGAGAGCTCATGACTGATTAAGTCCCAGAAACCTAAGGAAGGTGTATTAAGCAGCTCGAGTGCATGCATGGATATGACGACACTCTCAACGAGGACGTCCTGACCTTGGATACCATTTTCACGCTCTCTGTGAAGTCTGTTTTTTTCATGGAAGTCGAACAACCTTTTAGTTCCCGTAGTCATGTCTTTGA
Organism: Boeremia lycopersici; assembly: GCA_022609225.1. Lineage (NCBI taxonomy): Eukaryota > Fungi > Ascomycota > Dothideomycetes > Pleosporales > Didymellaceae > Boeremia > Boeremia lycopersici. The sequence goes on from JAGKPY010000060.1 coordinate 44,193, forward strand.
CCAAAAGTCCGGAGATGTCCCGGATGGTGTCTAAGAGTCTTGCTTTATCGAGGTCAAGGACCACAGTATGCTTTGCGATATGGTAAACTTGCGTGCCAATGACGAGCAAATAACTCAGTACACGACAGACGATCTGCGTCTGCTCTGGTAATACTTGAGTCTCGCATTGAGACGTCGTATGTATGATGAAGAGCTGATTGAATGTTGTCTGCAAAAGGTACTGCATCTTCATCGCGAAGTCCTTTCGGTCGATTGGGTCCGAAAAGCTCAGATGGCTGCTGATGTAGGCAGCTAACGCTCGCAAGACCATCGCTAGAGACGCCAAGGCATCGATTGCAGACGCTCCACTCAAGACTTCGTCACCGCCATCGACCAGTGTTGGTAGAATTGTCGTCAGCAGCTCGGACAGTTGCGAGTAAGTCTCGTCGCTCCAAGGCCCGCACCTGATGGTCGTCGGGCCATGCGAGACTGCGCAATATCCTGCAGGGTCGTCCATATCGCGAGTGTCAACAGTTGACAATGCTCGTCGCAGATCCTCTGAGCCAACGAAAGTTTCTGAATGGAAGTACGTATCACTCTTCAGTGGCGTTATGTCGAACGTAATCGGGTAACGTGTGCCGAAAGGCCCAAGTCCCAGCAATTGATCTCCGCTCCTCTCTATAGGTGCACTCTCACTCAAAACTACAGTCGGAACTACAGAGATAGGCTCAAATGTCGGCTCACTTGGTTGTCGATATTCTCGCGCGTCGATGTCAATGCGTGTAGCTTGAATCTTCTGCTTGAGACGCATCGGAGGTACAGTCATCGAAGTATTGACGTCTGCAGGGCTGTCACTCCGAGATTCTCCTACTTCTTCGGCCGTTGGCAGTGGCGGGAGTACAGCATCGTCATCAGCAAGGAATCGCGCCAGCTGTGGGTTCAGAAAGCGCTGTTTGGGATCTTGATGAATGCCAGACTGCAGATTCACACGGTGGAGACCCTTCTGGAAGGCTATCTTGCGATGACTACGACCGAAATTTCTCTCGTCACCCTCAAGGTGCGCGGTCCTTAAAGGAGGTGCACCATGTCGGGCCACCTCTTCCGACCTTTTATGAACTTTTGCTACGTTTTTCGGTCGAGGTGGCTTGCTAGCAGAAGTCGAGGACCTCTGAAGCATCTGAAGAGCGGAGGCCACTGTCTTGCGCACATGTGGCCGTGACTTCGATGTCGATGATACGTGGTCGCTAGTGGCGTTGACACCACTATCCTTGCTGGGATCGCTCGATCGAGGTCCTTGCTGCCGATTCTCCGATGTGTCTACCAAAGGTAGGCGATTACTACACCTTTGATTGGTGTTAGGCTTAACTGTAGGTTTCAGTAAACCCTGCTGCCACTGCTGAAGAGTAGCAGTTGCATCTCTTGTATCCTGTGCTGTATGCAGTTGGATCTGCTTTCGATGGGGGCTTTGACGAGCTTGAGTGACATCTCGGCGTGCAGCTCGCATAGCAAGCTTAAGGAATTGGGGCACGTCTCGCGGTAGCTCGGCGTCCACGATACTGAGAGCTGGTAGTGGGATACGCGCTCTTCTCGAACCGACCTGCTTCTTCCGCGTAGAGGAGCCAGATGTGAGCTTCGAAGAACGACTGTTCTTAGGTAGCATGGCCGATGTTGAGGCTTTCGATCTCTTAGTGTTTCCTAAGACGTCTGTGATCTTTGGCTGTCGTTTTCGCTTAACCCCAGAGCCTCCAAGAGTCGGTAAAGGCAGTCGATCGTGCTCCATGCTCGCGAGATCGTCGAAAGTGTCGGGATAACGATCATCAAATATAGCGGCCAGAGACAATGCGTCTTCAGTCAAGTCTTGCGCATCATTGGCCTGATGGTGGGCGGAAGCTTCGAGTTCCTGGTCTGACTCGTCGGAGATGACCACGATACCTTCCGGGGGTGCGAATGTCCGAGCAAGCCCGGAAGGACGTCCAGACGGCTTGACGACTCTTTGTGCTACGCCCCGCTGAGGTCCTGTTGGCTCTGGAGAATGAGTGGCATTCTGCCGCGCTCGTTGACGAGCGAGCGCCTGTCGTCGTTCCTGAGCCTGTCGGTCGATTCGAAGCCAGGATGCTGGAAGAACTCCTTTGATTTTCTTACTGACTTTTTGTAACTCGCCGTCTGCTTGCTCAGATGCACTGCTAGCTGCGTCTGAGTCAGACGACGGTTCGTCGCTAAGAATAACCCGGACTGGCCGGCGCAACTCCCCTCCAGATCTCTGTACGCTGCGAGGCACAGCGTCAGAGTCTGACTCGGGGAGCGGTAGAGGTTCGTCATGGAACGCTGAAGAATTCGACGGCGTAGGTAGGTTATTGACATTTCTTGTCGAGATCAGCTTGTCCAATTGTGCATTCAAGAGTGGGCTACTGGAGTATGGCGGAGAATTGGGAGGGATCGACCAGACATCTACAGGGGCAATGCTACCCTCGGATATCCTTGTTGGTGTTGCCAAAGCTTGAAAGAGAGACCCGTTGAGCCTCCTCCTCTTAGCTGGCTTTGGCACGCGTAGCTGGATGGTAGGAGATACACGCTGAGCCTGAGTTGGTCTTGGCCGTCTAGTCGAGCTATTTCGCTGATCGTTCCCTGTTTGTTGAGCAACAGGAGTGGAGACAAAGATCTCGGGATCGAGAGAACTACTTGGACCGTTTTCAAACGGGTTGAACTCTTCTGCTTGCAATTCGGCGTCGTTGTGATCCTGTCTCCGCAGCGGAGATCGCTGGCGTGGGACAGGTTTGAGGCCTCTGCTCTGCACCTCTCTACGATAGCGCTCGCCCTCCAGCGCATACGGATGCAGCTGTATCGGCTTCCGTTGACGAAAATGGCGCTGTCTTGCTTCTTCCTGCGCTAGGTGCTGTTGGAGAGCTGTCGAGGATGGAATTACCACTTGAACAGCAGTGCGTCGATGGGGCGTAGCATACGCAACTACTGGCCGGGGTTCGGTATCTGACAGATCTGAAGGATAATCGGATAGATTTGAATCCTCGTCTGACTCTTGATGTATGTTTAACTCATCGCCCGAGTTGTCTGAAAGAGCTTCAACCCCGAACTTGCCGAGAATCGCAACCGCATTCGCCTCCTTGTATGTTCGTCGCTCGGTTTCGCCAAGAATCTGGGAGGGCGGGGCGTAAGCGCGAAGCTGTATCTCCTCTTGAGAGCTTCGCTGGTGAGTCGGCGAACGATGCAGTTGCGGCGATAGAGCTGATATCTGTGACCGACGTTTCACACTCGGCGAACTCTGAAGCGGATCTGGGCTCTCGGAGCGCTCTGGTTGTAGGCTCGACTTTTTCGTGGGCGTGAACGGGGAGAGCGACGGCTGCCTGGGTAAGGCGAGTCTTTGAGGTGTGTGATTGACCTGAGTTTCTCTGTACGCTCCACATAGCTGATTCACATCCGCAGTAACCCTTCCTGCGTCCGTCGAAGCCTCTGTTGCCACATCTCCATCCCAATGCTGCGCTTCTGAAAGCTCACGAACGCGTTCGACGCGTCCGTTAAGGCGTACATCTTGCTTTGAGTGTTGGCTCTCAAGCTGGGACTCTTCGTCCTCTTCATCTGAATCCTGGACAAATCCTCTCTGGCGCCATTCGGACATTTGGCCACGTCTGCATGTCGTTTGGTGTTGTAATGTGGGGTCAAGGCAGGCGCCCATGCCGGAAGCTCGACGCGTCGGCTAGCGTGTTGGTGAGGGACCGCCGAACTTTTTGCTGGCTGATTTCGTCATCCATTCCCGTTGATCAGCAACATCAGATATTTGCATAAGCAGCAAGAAACATCAACAATGGCAGGACGCATACTTCCGATCGCCTTGGCAACCGTCTCCGGCATTGCAATTGGCATGGCGACCTTTGGTGAGGAGCTCAAAGCGCAGAGGATGAACAGGCTCACAGAGGAGTACAATCGGTAAGCTGCTTGTGTATATATGTTGTCCGACTTATCTAATCAACATCTGCAGAGAAGTAGCTGCCGCTGCAGCTGCAAGCAGTAAGGATACTGCAGCGATCGCGTCCACTGCGACGACCGTCACGCCACCACCCACTTCGGTACAATCCCCAGTCAAGGAAGAGACAAAAGCAGCTACCAGCTCATGGTCCGATGCCTTGGGTTTCTGGGCTTGGAAGAAGAGTCCGCACCAGGATTCAGCGCCCGTCACTCCAGCTGTCGTGCATGAAGCACGGGAGCACACCAAGAAGCCTTGATAAGCGATGCGCAGTCATGTGCGTTCACAGTCGCAGCCTTCTCTCCAGGTCCTCCCAGCGACCTCGCCGCAAGCTGTCCAACCGCCTCAACTCTGCCAGCCATGTGCTCATGTCCTTCGTTGTGACTGCTCCAGTCCCCGCATCGACCTCCAGATACGCTTCCGCAAGCCCGAGGAGACCCTCGTATATCCATTTGCAGTCCGTTTCGTCCTCCAGAATCTCCGTAATGTACTTCATCTCATTCTCGTAATACTTCTGCCGCTCGCCGTTGGTCAAATCAAGGACAATGAGTCTGTCTGGAGGACACATAGGAGAGATAGCTGTCATCAGATACTGGTGGTAGAACCATATGGACTGGTCAAAAGGGTCGGTGTTGATGGCCTCGCAAATGAGCTCCAGCTCTGATGCTAAGAAAGTGCGGCGTGCCTTTGCGTCTGCATTGCGCTCGCGGAGGATCTGAGGGATGAGCTGGCCGCGGTTGTGCCAGGCAGAGAAGTTAGAGAGATTGGATTTGATCATCTTGGTGGTGTAGTCGAACTCGGATTGTGCGAGGCTTGAGCTTGTATCTGCAGACTCATTTGTGGAGGGCACCAAGCGCTCAATCTTCGAGACAACAATGCGTCGATAGCCCCAGGCGTGGAAGTTGCGGCTGTCAGCATGTAACATCTTGTTCACCAATTGTAATTCTCCGGTCCAGAGCTTATATGCTGCATCTGCCCCCAGCAATGATTCAGCCTTCTGCAATAGCCAGTCCCTGTGATTCCAGATCCAATAGCATTTGGGAAATTTACGCAACAGCACGAAGGTCAGTTGCAAGTCGCCCTGCAGCAACTCATCTGGTGATTGTGTTTCCTCGGTAACCAACGTAATCAATACCCGCCTTCGGTGGTTCCAGATTGTGTAGTACTCGGGATTCTCGTTTAGGAGCTTCGTGATGTGTCCCAGAACTTCAGTTGTATGCTGCTTCTCTGCCACCTGAATAGCATAGCAAGTCAGAAACGGGTTTCGACCAGTCTGTAGCGCGATTTACCTACCTTCTTGTTCACAAGATCGGACAGATCCTTGTACGCCTCGATTTGCTGCAGCTCTTTCTGCCGCGCTTCCTCTGAGCGGACTACAGGGCCTGAGCCGCGTGATATCCCATGCTAGAAAATGATAAGCTCAGTCACTCCGTCCTTCTTGCAGGACTAAACTTACACTTGCCATTACGCCTTCAGTTCGGTGTTGTGAATGCGGCTGCCTCAAACTGCGGTGGCGCGAAATCATGTGCCCCACCATGCCTTCCCCCACAACACTCCTGGAAGGCTGCAATCCCCAAGACAACCTCAACCTAGAACTCGCACGATCCTATGAGATCATCAATCATTGCTATACGACTAACCGAGCAGCATTAACGGCGAATTGACAGGTCGTCCAGGTGGACGCTGCGACCAGTGACACTCCTCTCCACCACCATTCATACGTCAAAATATCAGAACATCGCTGGTTCGATATGTGCTGATCGGCACTGGTCCGTTCGATTACTAACCCTCCGTGCTTCTCGATATGTACACCACAGATGATGAATTGACTCCGTCCGAGTCTAGCTATACCACACCGCCCCTGTCGCCGGCCAAAACTATCAGTACAGAAGGCTGGTCGTCACCTAGGACCCCAGGATCACCCCGCAAAATTCGAAGCTGTTTGTTCTTTCGAGATGTCGGACTTGAGCATGAGGATGTTTTCTTTACTCCACCGCCTTCTCCTACAAAACCGAAATTCGCGTCTCAACTCGGCACACTTTCAATACCAGAAATTCTCTCGCCCACACGCGACCCTACCTCTTCAGGCGTGACTGAAGAATCACCCGCAAAACGAGCTCTGCCTTTATTCGATGGCTTGCCTTCTCAGCGGCCATTGAACGCTGCTCGTCTCACCAATCGCTCTTCACCCGCCGCGGTCGACCACACTGAAACTGTAAAGCCTTCCCGGATACCTTCGCTTGATTTGTCGATACCTTCTTCACATTTCGATACTCGCAACAAGCGAAGAAGGAGCTGTCGTAGCTCATCCGACAGCTCCATAGACGCGCTTGTTGCACGCTACGCGACTCCGCCAACAACACCGACCGAGATCAATGCCGGTCACTGTTCCGATCAACATGTGAAAGATTCTGGACCTCCTACGGGGTTTGTTAGGACACCGCTTAGATCATCGAGCTCTCCCTTGAGACCCAGCCAATGGGTGTCGCGTGGTGGCTTGCTATCCTCCCCACGCAAGTCCCAGGTGAGTACTCCGGATCGATTCATCCATTGCCGACGTCCGCCCGCAATCACACGCGAGAGCTTCGAGCTGAACAAACCGATCGAGCGTGAACAAATCTCTCATCGTGGACACCGCGCTGGTGGTGATCCCTTCAGCCGTCGAGTGCGCAGGAGCGATCGCCTCAGCGCTGAACTTCGAGGGTTGAGAGAGGCTTATGCTGTCATCGCAAGAAGGACTATTGGGAGTCGCCCGAGCTTAAATTCAAGGTTGAGGAGCAGCTCCCCTACGACAGCTGGACGTCAGATCAGCGCTGGTGCTGTATGGAACGTCGGCGGATCTTCCGCAGTGAGCGACACGGTAGCGGCAGTTCCTACAGGCAATGGGGGTATGCTTGGAAGTAGTACCATGGCACCCCTCTATACATCAACATTTCTCAACCGAGCAGATCCTGAAGCTGAACTAGAGGCATATGAGAGACGCCTGGCATTGGCTCTGGACGTTGATCAAACAGATCGAATTCTTTACCATACGCCATTGCGATTCGACCGACCCGGCACACGATCCAACGTAACACAGTTCCCCAATCCGCATGTATGGAGAGACAGCGCTTGGGCCCATGATGATATCAAGCCACGTTTGTTCCCTACTTCGCCATGTCTCATGGAGCTGACTGCTGACAAACACCCTAAGCTTCGCGCAGGCCTCGCCAAAAGACCCGTAGACCTGTACCAATCTTGCCTTTCAGATATGTCATGCGCACATCAGGAACAGTAAACGTGTTGACATAGCTTACAGTTCTTGATGCACCTCAGTTGCGGGACGACTACTACTGCACCTTGCTTGCGTACTCTTCTACCGCTAAATACCTCGCTGTGGGACTTGGGAATTTCGTACATCTGTGGTCCGAACGAAACGGCGTCAAGACCCCCGAATCGATCAACTCTGTTCCCACAGACTCAGAACCAGATACCCATCACATCACCTCTCTCGACTTCTCCTCCACACAGGGTGAACAAGCAATCCTCGCTGTGGGGCGAGCAGATGGTCGCATCGGGCTCTGGAGCCCTTTCGATTCCGAGCCTAGGTTCAATGCTACACAGCCAAAACCAGTATCATGTGTCTCATTCAGACCGACTACTGTGCAGCGCCCATCGCTCCGAGACAGGGCGATCACTGTGGCAACGGAGGAACTGCTAGTCGGGGATGAAGTTGGGCACATCTACCTATACAGTATCGAATGGCCATCAGAAACACAGAGCGCGCTTTTCGGCTGGCACGGAGCCATGACATTACTTGCCCGTATGACCATACACACCCAACAAATCTGCGGGCTGGCATGGTCTGCAACCGGCGACATGTTTGCTAGCGGAGGTAACGACAACAACTGCTTTCTCTTCGAATCCAAACGCATGCTTCATTCGGACACCAACCCAGATACTTCCACAATCCTCAATGTCCGCGAGGGCCCAACTGGTGAGTCTATTTACACGGTCACCAACCGCTCAAGCCCCGTTCTCCACCTTCCCCATACAGCAGCAAAACAGAAATGGGTCCTGAACGCTGCTGTCAAAGCGATAGCCTTTTGTCCCTGGCATAGCGGTCTTATTGCCGTCGGTGGCGGTTCAAATGATCGCTGCATTCATTTCTACCACACGCGCTCAGGCGCATGTCTTGCGACGATTGACTGCGCTGCTCAAGTCACAAGTCTCGTGTGGAGTCAGACAAGGCGTGAAATCGCGGCTACTTTCGGCTTTGCGCAGCCAGAGCATCCGTATCGCATCGCAGTATTTGCATGGCCGAGTTGCGAGCAAGTCGTCGCTGTGCCGTGGTGGGACGAGAACCGTGCGCTGTGTGCGGTGGCGTTCCCAGGTGGACCGACGAGTACGCCTGGCGTGGGGAGTGGGGAGAGGTTAACGGGCGAAGACGAATTGTGGGGCCGACGCAGATCAGAAGAAGGGTGTCTAGTCGTTGCGGCGAGCGACATGGCAATTAGATTCCATGAGATTTGGACTGGGGGACGGGTTGGCAATGGCATCGGAGGGCTGTTAGGAGAGACAGCAGGATTGCTTGGAAGTGATATCCTTGATGGGCAGCATGGAGTCGAGAGACCGGGTACGACTATTCGATAAGACATTACGGTAGGTTTGACTGTGGGTATGGCATAAATCAGTGTGATGCTTCAATACGAGCACAATCCACAGCACACAGTAAGGGTGGTTCGAATCGTGAAGTAATGCAATTGTATCATTGAAGACAACTGCTTTGTGCAGTCAGTGGTATGAGACGCCCATGCCTAAAATCCCGGAGCATGCTTCCAGAAGCACGAAGTCTGCACCCTGTTCTCGTGCCGACGCCAAAGTAAACATTCACGACTTTTCATCATTTATCATGACACCTCCAGTAGTAGAAATCTAGTGGCGCATGGAAGAGGCACGCCTCTTGCGGGCCTCGTCGTGGGAGACCTTGGCCTCGGAGATGCGCTTGGACAGAATCTGGGCGTACTCGCTCTGCGTATTGTTAGTGCTCTGATGTGTGTAGTTGCGAGTATGGAGAGACGTACGGCGGCGTCCTTGGAGGCCTCTGCGCGGCGGCGCTTGAGTGCGACACGGTGGCGCTTGTGCTGCAGACGCTGGGGAGTGACCAGACGCTGGATCTTGGGAGCCTTGGTGTAGGGCTTCGCGCCCTCCTTCTTGGGCTGGACCTCGCGGCGGATGACGAACTTGCGGACCTAGTTACGCTCGATTAGTACACATGCATGCAGACCTAACGTGTAGCCCAGACTCAGCCGGTCACCGCCGCAAGAACGAGTCTGCTCGCTAACGCGCGCAGAACCCAGACTCGCAGCAGGGGGACACCGGCTGGCGAAGAAGCTATGAGAGAACTCACATCATCTTCCTTGCTGAGACCGAAGAAGCGGCGGATCTTGGTTGCGCGCTTGGGGCCGAGGCGCTTGGGGTGGACGACATCGGTCAGGCCGGGGACGTCGGCGTCACCCTTCTTGACGATGGAGAGGGCGATGACGGACAGGTCCATGGCGACGATGCAGCCGCGGACGGACTTGCGCTTGCGCTCGCCGGTGCGGCGGGGGCGGTAGCACGAGTGGCCGTCGGCGAGGAGGAGCCTGACACGGGTGGGGTGCATGACACCCTGCTTCATCGGGAAACCCTGCTTGTCGTTTCCACCGGTGATGCGGAAGATGTAGCCCTTGAACTCGTCGCCGACGGAGTCGCCGGGGACTTCGTGACCCATGCGGCGGTCCATGAAGACGCGGAGCTTGCGCTCGTCTTCAACCTCGATCAGCTTCTGGGTGCCATTGTTGGGGTAGGAGATGTTGAGCTTCATCTTGACGGCGGTGTCGCGGGACGGCGATGTGCTGCAACGTTAGTAGGCTGGTCGTGCTGAGGTCGGGAGAAACTTTGGAGTTCAATATTCACAGGTGCAATGCTTAGTCAGTAAGCGAGCCAATTGACGACGGCCAGGGTTGAGGAAGGTGGGTCCATCGCTAGCGCGTCACGGAAATCCTCAATGCTTGAGGAACAACGCGTTGAGTGATTTCAGTAGATCGCCAAATCGAGATGAACGTTGTGTGCAGCTCGATGCGTATTGCTAAGCCACCACTGTCGCGTTATCAACCATTCATGCTGTGAACACAGCGACATGGTTGTTCAAGATTGTTTATTTGCGCGAGCCTCTTATCATTCCAAAGTACATAGATGCGCTGCTCAGTCTTATTCAAGGAAACTGCGTCCCCATACCCTCGGCCAGCACTCCAACAGCTTCGACCCTTTTTAAACGCCGCCCATGCAATGTTGTATAACGACATTCTACCAGCCAGACCCTCCGTAAGGCGTCGCACCGTATGGTGTCGTTCCGCCCTGCGCACCGCCTGCGCCTCCCCACTGACTCGCGCCACCATACCCGGGTGTTGTGTATCCCGCGTCTGGTCCACCGCCATAGCCTCCGTTCATTGTGGGGCTTTGCGCGCCTTCGAAGCCTGCGCCCTCCGGCCCCACGCCTCCTTGTAGCTCTCGAATCACCTCTGCCAGCTTCGTCTGGAGTACTGAGATGCCCTTTGTGACAATCTGATCTGGATCGAGCCCGCCTACAGTCTCAACGTCGTAGAAGAAGCGGGATGGTACAGCGTTGTAATCGAATGGCTCGTCAGGGTTGGCTGGACCGCCGTCGAGGTTGATGCGCTCTTCGTCCTTGGGCCTGCACTTTGTTAGGATGCGCAGACATGTTTAGAATAAGGATTATACCATACCATTCTGTTTCAGGGTCCTCTTCGTGCCAGTAGTCGAGGTGGTGCAGCTTGTTCGCTGGGTCGTACTCGAAGCCTATGGCTGAAGACGGCGCCCATTTCGCGTGCTCCTTTGCGATACCCTTCTTCGCAATACAGCGCATGTGAATGGCCTGCCCTCTCCGCAGTTTCACTATACAGCTGCCTGTGCCCTCCTGATCCACGATCACTGGTCGCCCAACCTCGTCGTTGGGTCTGTTGCTCTCAATCACCAAATCCCGCGCGTACACCTTCATGATTTCGCTGCCCGTGCATTTTGCGTTCAATGTCAAAATGACCGAGCAGTTGTCGCAGTAGCCTTCGCAGTCGCAGTCGCGCGAATATAACAGGTCCTCCACGCCTCTCGATGACAGGGGAACAAGGCCGAGGCGGTGACAGACGAACTCATCGGCGAGGACGGAGGTGTTGTCGAGGACTTCAACGACGTCGATGGCGATGGTCGGGATCTCAGCGAGCATCACTCGCCGCAGCGAGTTGGCGGTCTCGAGGTTGAAATTTTGCACGATGAACTGCGCGCGCTGGTTGTCGGCCTGCACATGACTGTATTAGCCTTGACTCCGTTGGCGTGGCAAAGCGGGCGGTGTACCTGCAAGAAGCGCACATTGATTGCGCCGCCCTCGGTGTCGTAATCCATCACGGGCTGATGTTGACGCGTCGACGCGGAAGATAGGGTATTAAGGAGGTGGCAGAGTGTCGACGCGACTGCGGCGGGCGGTGGAGAGCAGCGGGTATGTGGGTAAGCGGGTACGTGGTGCAGCTAGGATCTGCGGTTGTCTTTGGAGTGATAGAGCTCAAAGGGTAAGGCCCGTGCCACGTGCGCCACACTCAGCCTCATCCCCTGTCTTGCGATCTTTCCCCCAACTTCAAGTGAACAGTGATCGGAGGTTCGCGAAACTCTTCTCCGAGCTTGCGTACATACTTCGGCTGGGCCATTCTGTGCTCTTGGTATGTCTCTCCGCTGCCGTAGCATAATCAAACAGACTGCTCCCGAGACCTGTGGTACGAGTCTGGCAAAACCGTTTGTCGTGTCTCTGATCAACACACAATGTCTTCTTTGGAGAAAAGTGCCTATGATCGCTTGGAGGTGTCCACACCAACAACGTGGTTGCCGATTCTGGGGTCAAACATGGTGTTCGAGACACAGTGTGGGGATCGTCGAGTCTGCAGTCAAGAGCTACCACATGTTTTGAAGACAGCCTCGCCGACAAGCTCAACCCTGACTAGACCGAGTATCAGTTACAGACTCCAGACCTGCCTGTCTGATCATGACCTGAGTGCTGTGAACGAGTATGCGAAGAGCGCCTTGGCTATGTGCAAATGCGCCTGTGAGATCTACACGTGGGAGGAGCCCGCAGCCACCGTATCGCGGCAGCCCAATACGGCACGGCGTCCATCGTCACGATATACCTACTCCGAAATCTGCCTGCCCAGTGCACAAGACACGCTCAAGAAAACGGACTCCTGTGAGCAGATGCTGTGCAGCGCATCCGGGGTAAGCCGACGCCAGACTAGAGACCTCAGAGCAATGCTTGATTGAGCAACCCACAAGACTGCTCTGGGCAGCAGTCGACCAATGTGCGGGGCTCAGTTGTGAGTCCGTGGTCCATCTGCTCAGCAAGGCAATGCTGGTGCAACTGCGTCAGCATCTCGGCCAGCGGCGCGTCAAACCTCGCCGCGTGGCAGCCGACACAACGAGAGCAACAGAGCTGGGAAGGTGCTGCTGGGCTATGCAAACAGCCCAGACCAAGCGGACGAAGAGCAAAGCACCAAAGCAGTCCGCGGGGGGTTCCAGAATTCGGACGCTCTGCGCGGTCTTGGCAGTTGACTGCACTGCCCCATCGCAGAAGCAAGTCGACCGCGCACGACGGATGCGGGCGCTGGAACGTCTCCACGCCACTGCGCTGGTGATATAAGTCCGACAGTCTGCCTCGCTCTTCCACTCATCACTGCAACCACCACAGAACACCTGTACTCCACAAACATGCAAGCTACTCTTCCTTCACCCTCACGCTCGCGCGCATCGTCGCGGAGCAAGTCGCCACTCTCTCTCGACTTCTCAGACCTGCCGCCTCTTGTGCAGCCGTCGCCGCCTTCAAATACCTTGATCATTACAGTATGGAATCCTTCGACCTCTGCAGAAACACAGCTAACCGCCTCAGAACCTCCTTGCGCCTGAGATCTTCCAGCCCGCCACCCTCACAGAAATCCGCCAGACCATCGATGCGCACGCAAAAGTCCACACATGGGCGCCTTTGAAGTCCTTCAAGCGCATCGTCGTCTCCTTCTTCAACACCTCCGATGCCATCACTATCCGCCAAACGCTCGACGGCGAGACTCTCATGGGATACCGCATCCGCGTCTACTTCGGCATCAATACACCCATGAACCCTACCGACCAACATTTGCCTCTGCCCAAGAGCGATAAGCTCTTCTTCATCAGCCCGCCGCCCAGCCCGCCCATGGGCTGGGAAATGAGGAACGAGGACGCGCCCAACACGCTTGTGCACCCCGAGGACCTTGCAGAAGCACTTGCAAAGCTGCACGCAAGGCCCAACAACGACCTCGACTCGCCCATCTCAGATGCTGGGTACTCGCCCATCACCAGGCGGCGGACGGGCAGCACATTGGTTGTCTACCACCCCGAGGATCACGGCGACTCGCCAGAGCTGCCCGCCATCTCGGTCGAGGACACCACAGAAACCCCCGAGCTGCTGACGCCCGATGCGATGGAGGGTGTTGAGGGTTCCATTGCGACAGAAAAGGCTATGGGGAGGAACACTAGTACTTCGCGGCCGCCGGTGGAGCTCATGCACTGAGCAGCCGTGGTTCGTTTCTTTGGTTATTATTTGGGTGTTCAAATTAGCATAGGATGGGATGAAGCATGGCATGCAACGGCGTTGATGGTTTACGGCTCTCTACAGCCTCTCCCTTGGCATAGGGCCCATCTCTCTTAGCATCTTTCTGATGCGCGTTTTCTTAGTTGTTCATACTCTAGTCCAGCACATAATTGTCCTCTAGAACACGAAAAGATTACTTTCTGAACTATCACAAGCTTGCTCTGATCGCTATTGCAACTAAAACATGCTCCCACAGCGGCAGCCAATATTTGCGTGGCGCGTCGCCCCAGTCTATGAGTTGATCTCTTGCATGGATGTCTTCGCACAGTTCATGTCGCACACCACGTAAGTGTAAGCACGAATACGATGAGGCTTCTTCTTCTTCTTCAATTCAGTAGATCAACTCATCTCGTGTGATCAAATGCTCGCTAACAAACCTCGCCAAACGCCAGCATATGCTACATGCGCGCCTGCGCACTGATATCTGATAATATGTATACCCGAAAGCAGACCTCCCCCCGTTCGTCTCCACACCGGTTATCCCAATGCAAGCCCTTACTCCATACCCTTGAACTGCCTATAATACTTTTTGTGCTGCTCGAGGAAAAGGAAGGTGAGTACCGTGTGCGGCCCAACTCGTATGAAACTCGGCACCCAGCCCTTGAACATCCACCGCAGGCCCTCCTGCCGCGTGATATCCGTGACCAGCTTGACAACGCCCTCCTTGACATGTGAGCTCATAACGCGTGTCTTGATGACATCAACGGGGCTGCAGATCGTGGTCGCGACAAAACCCGCCATGAACGACGCAGTGAAGTGCGTCGTCAGGTTGTCTTGCAGCGGCGTGTGCGCCAGCAGCAGGCCCTTGAACCCGTCGTAGGTCGCCAGCTGGCCCACCGTCATCAGCACCGCGCGCGCGCTGTTCGGCCACACGCCTTTCCACAGCGACGCCACGCCTTCTTCGCGCGCCATGCGCACCACGCCGTTGAGCGCGTGCTTGTAGTTGCGTCGCTTCTCGGGCGGCAGCGCCGAGTCGTGCTGCATGCGCACGTTGAGGATGTCGCCCGGGTTGCCTGCGAAACCGCCCAGGAACCCGGATATCGAGGCCATGCCGACGAGGGTCAGGAAGGAGGGCTTGGTGTCCGAGGTGGTGAAGCGGTCTTTGAGCGTTTCGTACACGCCGAAGCGCGTCATGGAGTATGTTATTTGGCGGAGCTGGGCGGCGGAGAGCTGGGTGATATTGTTAGTACGGCTCGTGCGAAGACAGCCATTGAGGTACGTACGCCGCGGTACAAACCGCCCATGCCGTCAGTCTTTGCAATATGCGCAAACATTTGCGACATGTTCAGCTTCACGCCGCCGGGCGCTTGTGTTTGTAACCGAACCTGGGGTTGTGAGCTCGACGTCATATGTGCGGCGGTTGACGTTCATACCTTTACTGCGCAATAGTCAGTTGGGCTCCAACTGAATTGAACAGATTGGTCTTACCGAGATCCAGTGGATGTGTAAACAGTGTCGCACAGCAACTTGCGCTCCCTCCAAACCAGAACGGATAGTGCACTGCTTTGCTCACTACATCCTCGCTCTTCCTCACCTCAGCGCTACTTCTTTGCGATTTGAGGGCCGACATTGTACAGAGAACTTGCGCAAATACTGCATGTAGCTTCTAAGGGGTCCCACGACCTTATCACCGAGGAATGCGGACGAGGAGTGGAGAATGTGTTGATATCGGTGGTTGTTGTGCAGCCGAGGAATTCACGTCATCCGGAAAAACGTGCAGCTAAGTCGCGGCGGCATAGCCGAGTACGCGATCCATGGCCCATGCAGGCACGGGTCCTGCTTGGCGTCGGGTCTCGCACTCGTATGTTGCCGTTTTGCGGACGCGAAAGACCAACTCCAACGCGGTGCTCATCAGCACAATGTATATAGCCGGGCTATCGAGGGCGTTGTGTCGCCAAGGCGCGCCATTGAGAGTACAGACGTCGCGGTTCAGTCCCCAGCATTGGGCGCAGTCAACAAGATGCAATTCTTCTGGTGAGTGAACTGTCATGTGACGCCCCATTCGGCAATACCTGTGCCGACATTCACGTCCACTATTCTCGGTCAACTTCTGGCTCCGTTGTCCTGGGCTTTCCAACTCGAATGTTTCTTCGTGTACTGTCAACTTGAGGCTGCAAGATGCATTTCTAAGAAGAGCTAGCATCACCTAAAGAGATCTTGGTTGAAGGGAGGACCTACAAAACTGATGAATGGATGAACACACCAACATCGATACTTGACGCCGTACCTCGAAAGCTACATCTCCAAGCAAATCACCCCCTCACCATCACCCGCAAGCTCATCGAGTCTCGTTTCCCTGGCTACAAGACCCACAACGACCTGTTTCCCATTGTTTCTACGGCCCAGAACTTCGACTCTCTAGGATTCCCCGCGGATCACGTTGGTCGAAATCGAACTGATACCTACTATCTGAACAAGGAGACGGTATTACGCACCCACACTTCAGCCCATCAGGCCGACACGTTTCGCGCAAACGCATCAGAAGGTTGCCTCATCAGCGCAGATGTCTACCGTCGCGATGCCGTCGACCGTTCTCACTACCCCGTGTTCCATCAGATGGAAGGTGCACGTACATGGGATCGCTCTCAGGCTAAAAAGGAAGGAAAATCCCTCGCAGATATTATCTGGGCCGACGTCGAGAAGATCCCAAAGCACGATGTTGTAGTTGAAGACCCAAATCCAACCATGCACGCTGAGCGCAATCCTCTCCAGGCGACCCATTCAGCAGATGAGGTAGAGGCAATGGCCGCGCATCTAAAGCGCAGTCTGGAAGACATGGTCATCACGATTTTCAACGCTGCGAAGTCTGCTGCCGACGTTCCAAACGCGTCCTCTGAACCTTTAAAGATCCGTTGGGTCGAGGCGTACTTTCCCTTCACTTCGCCGTCCTGGGAACTTGAAGTCTGGTGGCAAGGCGAGTGGCTCGAAGTGCTAGGGTCCGGCATCGTGTCCCAGCCGATTCTCAACAATGCATCTGTTCCGGACCGTGTGGGGTGGGCGTTCGGCATCGGTCTGGAGCGCATCGCCATGCTGCTCTACTCTATTCCCGACATTCGCCTCTTCTGGTCCAAAGACAGCAGATTCCTGAACCAGTTCAGCGAACAAGGGCCCATCAAGACCTTCGTGCCATTCAGCAAATACCCCGCATGTTTCAAGGATGTCAGTTTCTGGCTGCAGGCCAAGAAGAACGCGGCTGGTGGTGCGGGCGCCGCCGCTTCACACGACAATCAACCACCGGCAACATCGCCCTCGGAAACTGCACCTAGCTCGATTGTGCCGCCCGCTGCTCCTGCGCCCCCAACCCCGTCATTCCACGAGAACGACGTTATGGAGATTGCGCGCGAGGTCTGCGGCGACCTGGTCGAGGACGTTAGGCTAGTGGATGAATTCGAGCACCCCAAGTCTGGCCGCAAGAGCATGTGCTACCGCATCAACTACCGCAGTCTAGAGCGCACGCTCAAGAACGAGGAGACGAACAAATTGCACGAAAAGCTGTGCTCGCTTCTCGTCGGCAGGCTGGGCGTGGAGTTGCGGTAGTGCTCGCCCTGCTGCGTGCAGCTACGGCATTAAGACAGCCTTGCGCATCACCACCAAAAAGCTTAGCATCTCGGCTGCAGCGGTAGCTTTGGAAGATACCAATCACATCCAAGGACCCCGGATTTGCATTAGACCTCCGATGCACCTCGAGCGCATACTGCGCCTGTCCAAAGCCCTCGCCCCGATATATCATGTACACATTCTGTAAGACTAAATGTAACCCCAGCCGAGACGCTCTGTACTATATGTAAAGCAACACACCTACTTGCACGACCACCCCCTCTCCTCCGCCCACTTTCCAACACCCCCATGCCGTGCCCTGAGACACGGGTTTCTTAACCCGCCGTGCGCGCCGCTCACCCGTGTGGAACCCGCGCGCCGCCACAGCAGCGCAGAAGTGCTATGCAAGAGCGCCACGCGCCCCACCAATCTCGTAGCCCGTAGACTCTAGACTGCTCGCCTGCACCCCGGCCGTTCGTGACATTCCCAGCGCGTCTCATTTGTGCGCTGCGATCCCGGTCTGGCCCAGGACAGGCCGTGCTTGCCTCGTCAAGCATCGGGGATTGCTGTCGGCGCGGGGCGGGCGTGTGACGGTTGCTGTAGCAGGCGAGGCCGTGGTCTGCGAGGGAGGGAGAGGGGTTGCAAAATGAGGAGTGGCGCAGGTGGATGCGGTGGAGTGCGGTCTGTTGGATCTGGAAGACCGTTGGATCTGCAATGCAGTTGGACCTACGATGTCGTTGGATCTACAGTGCCGTTGGATCCACACGGCCGTTAGATCTGAGAGCTGTGTTAGATTGGTGTTAGGTGAGTCGTCAAGATCGCGGCACGCTCCTAGACAGTCCTCGTGTTCCGCCACTAAGTGTAATCAGTATCTGCAAAGCGGAGAAAGCAGCTGAAGGCGAATTAGCCACTCGAGTTGCAGCATCGCTGGTTGATGGTAGAGCGGTGGAGACGGATACAGCGGGTGCAGTCAATGCTAAAGCAGCCATGCAACTGCACTCAGGTGTATCCAATGTACGATTCGGACTACGAATGGGTGATTGGGTCGAATGACTTAACATACTTCGTCAACCCCTTCGCAAAAGCCTCGCATCTGCGCAATCGTGAAATCGAGTGATTTGACGGAGCTTTGTGCTAAATCCACCATATTCTCGATCGATCCTTCATCAGCGTAGAATTTGGCTCTGAACCCCATGGAATTCTGTTGCACGCATCTGGAAACCTTCTCAATGGGATCAATTGAACACAACATCCACCAACATCGGCCTGGCGCGGTGCCGGCGCGGCATGCAGACAATACATCAGAACCTTTGGGAGACGTAACGCTCCTGAATGGCCGAACTTTGATGTCTGTATCGTGTACCGGGACCATGCCACAGTACAACACAACAGAGCGGAACCTTTGGGAGACGTAACGCTGTTAAAACGGGCCGAGCTCTGATGTTTGCGTTGCGTACCGGACCGTGCCATAGTCTAACGAGGGCGAGTATTGCGTCTAAGTTATCGGGGCTGAGATTCCGGTGAACAGTGTGAGGAACTGATGGTTTAGCATGGCTCTCAAGACCTGGTCCTTGCTATGATCGACAAATTGCAATATAACCGTGTGGATCTCGGAGCTTTTGCGTTGGTGGAGTCGGAGGATGCATGGCAATACTTCGTAACACATCTTGACTAGTGATTGGTATTGATAATTACTGCCTTAGTCTGTCCGAAAGGGGTGTCCTGTTGTCGAGTCGTGTATTGAAGTGGGTGTCGTTATAGTCATGGAGGGCTACAAGTATTAGTGCTCAACGTGCGATGGATTACCACAGACGCAGGTATCGGTGCTTCCTCGTCACGAGGCTTGAGTACTAACCAGAGATGGTATCGGTCGTTGGCGATGCGTGATCATGGTGCAGGTATTGCGACAACGAAGACGCACATAATTGCAATAAGAACAGGCATGTATCGAAGGCGTGAACGGTTTTGGTATTCCCTCAACGGCATGCCGCTGCCTACTTCCACGTCTCAGGACACAACGGCGGATAAGCGATGCGATGAGAAGCCTATAAACCCTACATTCAGATCATAGCTATAACATCACTAATAGCTGAAACTTGGCTGAATGCTCAACAGTTTGAGCAGATATCTTTGTCACTGTGATGCGTAGTGAACGCTCGTGATAAGATTCTTAACTGCTGTCTATCAGTAAACATCGAAGCTGGCGAATACTCTACCTGCAAAACGGCATGCATCTTGCCGAGTCCACAATAGCTAGATTTGACATGTGCCACTTAATGGTAATTATAAGGGGCGTGCTGCTGAAGTTAGGTTCGAGACGCCAGCCGTTTGTACGTTGTCGACGTTAAGTGACCGGTGATTGCCATGCTCCACGCGATGATATATGACTTTATCGTACGATGTGATCGCGGGGTGGGTATATGTGTACCTACCTAGGTAGTCCGGATGTCCGTATCCGCACTCACGATGCAAAGATGGCTAGCATCTCGTATCGCTACGCGGTGCGCACAGTGGTAGATTTGCACGCGAACTATCGATCGCATCCTTACCTGATTTTGCTGTCATCGCAGTGACGACAGTACTTTTGTCATGCCATGCAAGCCAAGGTATTCGATACGTGCTTAAAGGTCGGCATCTGTATTGATGCCTCATCGCCTGCCGGGATCCAATCATTGCCCAGTAAGTCTTTTTCTCCTACATGTTATGTAAGGTGAATGCAGATATGGCCGAAGGGCAACCCTAGTTCATAAGATAGAAGCTATGCGCCACAGCGGCACGCTTAACATACAGCCGAACAGTTCCACGACTCGAAAACGTCACGCTTTGATTGAGTCTTGAGCCAAGTTGACGAGGCGTTCAGATTATTGCGTAAAGAGCGCAATCTCTGAATTGTCGGCACAAAGTCCAAGGCGGATACGGCAACGTCACCGGGCAATTGATTACATACAGATCGCGGTAAAACATACTCCCGCCCAATAAAAAATATCGATTCAGGGCAAGTGTCACCTACTTTTGGTGCAGAGTTCCGGTCATGTTCTGCTGCGAAAGAAAGCACAATCACAATCGAATTCGAAAAGAGGAACAGGAAAGGAGTTAGCCGTATGTGGGCCACATCGAATGATTTTAGGTAGAAAAGAGGCTCGTGCTGCTGGCCCCCTGCTGGTCACCGCATCGCTTGGCGTGACTTCGGATGGTGACTTGCAGGCGGGGAACGATGCCGGCGGATTGCGAATCGAGTTTTCAAGCAAGTTCTTCAGCGATGTAGCTTGCATTTCCATCAAGGAGGATGCTGGTGTCAATCGTAGTGTGCTCATGCTGGCGTGTGGCCAATCGCAGTGGTTTCAAAACAGTGCCTGTGTGCTCTGGACGTTGCTGAGAAGTTACCGGTGGGATGCTGCTCGAAGCCACAAAAGACAAGGATAGTTTTATGAAACGGCTCGGGCAGCCACAGAGCATGCTGCTCCTGCGAACTCATCTTGAAGGATTCTCCGTTTCGAGGGAATGGCTGCGAAGGGATCAGAAGAAAAAACTTTACCTTTTGCCGTTGCTTGGCCTGTGAGCAACTGCAGGTACAACTACTGCGCACTATTGGTGATGGGCCAGCAGGTGCAAAGAAAAAGGAACAACACGGGACAACCCCCAGAAAAGCTTGGCAAGTCTTATCCCACCCTGGCCTTGAGAAATTCGGGTCTGTCAGACTCGCGCAGTGGAATCGTGGTTGGGTTCCGAAGCGGGGAAGCTGGAAGCGCAACAGAGTCTCCGAGGCCAGGCAGTATAAGGCAGATGGACTAGGTACGGTATTCGAGAGCCTGCCATTCACCATGCGTGGAACCAGGACATCTAGCCCACTTCAAACGTGGCCTCCCTGAACCAAGCCGCCACACGGGCTGAAGCGAGAGGAGCGCGTGCCGCTGGTGCTTTAACAACATCTAGGGTTGAATCTTGAGCAGTGCTCACAGTGGCTGCAAGACGACGTAATAGAGGCGATAGAAACCCACATGTGCCTGATCTGCAACCTGTAAAACAGTCAACATGCATGCGCTGCTTGCTGCAGGCTTCGATACTCCAGATCCTGGTTATCTTTGTCTTGTCCCTGCCTAATGACATCGATTTGCGCAGTATATGCACGTTGCAGCTCTGCAGTGATTTCCGAGAGATAGCGATGAGAGATGAAAGCAAAGGTCGCGTTGGTGAGTTCGAGGTTCGGCCGTGCCGCAGTCCAACCTTGTTCCGGGGCAGCTGCTCGCGTGGCAATTACAGGATGAGAGCCGGGAACGAGCTAACGTTCGCTTCGAACTTTGTTGATCCACTGAGAACTCGTGCGCAAATATGCAATATCACCAACGCTCATCTTAATATCGACTCGACGATGTGTCCATAGTCGACAAACCAGACAATAGCAGTCGTGAGAATTACCTATTCGCCTTATCTCGCTCGCTCTCTGGTCGCTGTCGCAGGTGAAACCAACCTCATCATGAGCTGTGCTCTTCCCGCGTACCCGTTCACGTGCGGCTACGTGAGATTGACCGGGTTTCCTACCATATTCGCAAGTTTGCTCCGACTCTGGTGGAAGATTTGCTGTGCACAGCGTTGGCGCTGTCAAAATAGCGGTTAATCTTTCTTGCGTCATGTGCTCACAGATGTACCCATCAGCGACATGACGCGCTAGAGCAAACTCTCGACGGCGCTCGCTACTTGCAGATCAACACCATGCAACTGACGAAAGCGCGCCATCCATATCTGAACGTGCCAGAAGTGGATTGAGCTAAGAAGGTGCCGTTATTCGCAATGTGCAGATCGACCTAGCCATTAATACACATGTTATAACCCTGGACGTTCCCCAGAACTCGCCAGACATGCGAGGTTAGGCTCTTGTTTCACACCAAGTCCGAATTGGGACGCGCCTCCGACAGCCTAGACGCACCGCTGTTAAGGTACTTCGCCGTAGCAGGGGGATCCTCGTCGCTGCATGTATCAATAGCAGTTTGGAGGAGCTACTCTTAAGGTGCTGCATTGCCTTTCGCCTGATGCCATGCAGGGAACGCCCTCATGTTTGACAAACCCGCTTTCCGAGTCTCACCTACCTTGCACTTCAGTGAGCCACGGGAACCTCAAACGACGGTCATGACACACATCGCCAGCTGCATACGGCCCGATGCTGTCAAGACATCCGTTTATATAACCCAAGAAACATCCTACAGGATGAGCGTACGTGCCCAGGAGCATACAAATCCTTCTGATGAATTATCGCCTGCCTCGCCGTTCCTGGTCGCTAAAAGATCTTCAGACTCCAAGAGACTTGAACGTTTCAAGTGCACCCTTACTTAAGAGTCCATCCACAACCGATCTTCCTCTGGCTGCTTCCCGTTATCAACTCTGGCCAGCGGCAAAGAGCCCCGTGGGAACTTCGTCTGAAAAGCTAGCTGCTCTATCTGTCGGCCGTTCCGCTACATCACTCAGTGATACAGCCATCCCTACAGAGACCGCACCGTTCTGGCAACGTGCAGGCTCAATGTCGAGAAGAAGGAAAGTCAGTGTCCCCGAATTGTCGGGCACAATGACAACCGTACAGGAGATGCCTGTCGATTCTCGTAAGCATCGTTGGGAACACGCTCAGCTGCCGTTACTGACACATCTGAAGCAACCATTCCAGGTAGACCGCCCCTTCGCAGGCCCTCGTATGAGGCTTTCGGCCATGAGAGATCCAACAGTGCCCCCGGCACAGCTTGGAGAACTGGCCCATTCGGTGATGCGATGACCTCTTGCATTACTGGGCCTTCACCTGTTCTGACGCAGGGAGCAACCCCTACTCTTACTCAAGCATCACCCAGCATGTTAAACAGACCACTATCACCAATCTTGAGCCCTGGTCTGAAGCCAAATCTCAAGGTCTCAACCACCGATCCCACGTTACCACCGGAGGTACCTCCAAAGTCACCAAGGATTGAACGCAAGGCTTCACCAGCTCCTCTCAAACTCAGCTCCAAGTCTAGCAGATCTCAACTTACGACACCGGCATCTGCAACCTCGGGTGGAGTCAGCCCTCTCAGTACATATGACGTCAGACGCTCACCGAAGACCGGGGCACTTCTACACACTCCATCATCCGCACAGTTACACTCGTTCCGGACAGCATCACCACGTAGTTCGCCAAGGACAGAGAAGCAAGACCCTATCGTCACTGCAGGCTCACACAACCGAAATATGTCAGAATCTTCGATTATGGATCGTGGTCGCCCAACACAGCGTACCAAGAGATCTCACAGTCGAACTTGCTCGGAATCTACTGGTCCTACTGTCCAGGCTGTCGACAACTGGTCTCTCCCTCAAGGCATGCGTGTGCCTGAGGCATCGAGACGCATGAACAGTGTTGATCAGCAGTCACTCCACAAGCAAGCATACGAGCAGGCTGGGAACTTTGAAGTACTGAACAAATCAGACGTCGCCTCTTTATCAAGAGTAAGTGCTGTCCGAATCACATTTACCCCACTATATTAACAACATCCCAGGAGCTTCGTGCACTCGATGAACGCTGTGACTATCTCCGCAAGACCTACAAGTCTCTGCGAGCTGGACGTCAGAAGCTTCACAGCCGCATGATTTCATACCTGAAGCGCGGGGAAACCAACATCTTCTCGCGCGAATCTCTTCTCAAGCAAGAGGAGGCCCTCGCCGAATTGGACAACTCCATCGACGAGTTCATCGCCAAGTTGGAACAGTCTGAGAACCGACGCTTAAGGCTTCGACAAAAGCTGCTCGAGCATGTAGCTGCTGCCTTAGTGCTCTCACCGACAGTGTGCGGCGACGCTGCGGAGAGCACACCTCCACGAAGTCCTGTGAAGGTAGAGGACAGTCCTTCGCGTACCGAAAGGAAGGACACCGAGTCGATCAGGATCTACGCTGACGGCCACGTTCTCAACCTATTCTCCGATATCGAGAAAGCAATCGGCCAGATGTGCGAGCAACCATGCTGAGCATGGAGCTAGTCATCTGGATGTCGACGCTTCTTCCTCGTCTTCCGCCTTATATGGCATATTACTAATACCGAATTACCCTCTTTCAGAGGCTTTCTACGACACTCTTACGGCCTCTATCATACTTTACCTGGTTCAACATTTGTGGGTGTCACTTTGTCTTCCAACGCAATGCGGCACATTCTCTTCTTAGTTCATCCGATACCCGGGCCGCACTTGGTTCCAGTATTTCACGTTTCTCTTCATTGCTAGGTTACTGGTGATGACATGCTGGGGCGTTTCAGACACGGCGGATTCGTCCATGATTGGCAGGAATACTGCGATATGATGTAGCATAGATCGATGCCGCCCCACAGGGGCCTTAGAGAAATTCGAGCCTCTCCCCATTACCAAAACATCCTCTTTGTTTCAAGTAAATGATATAGTAACCGGCTGTCAGCCACAGTGACCCCGCACCATGTCGTTGGGCTCGTCGGAAGATAGCTCAGTCTCGACTGTTATCCACCCTCAGGGGCTGAGTATGACCAGCAATGGTTTGACTGTCGAGGTCCGTGCCAGAGGATGTGTGAGGCTGCGCGGAACCTTGCTTCCGCCGCTTTCAGAAATTCCGCGTTTGTGGTCGGATAGAGTAGTATTCGTTGAGGTAATCGTGAGACTAGAGGTATATAATTACAGCTATAGTCTGTTTCAACGGCACCGGGACGTTTACCAGCCCCACGAAGCGTTCAGGGCTGTTGTGGCCTAGTTCAAACACAATCCGTATCTCACCCTTGCTGGGACTGTAGAATGCCAATAAAAGCGTCATGATGATACGCAACCGCCGCCTGTCCGGATGATGGCTCGCATGTGGATACAGACACCGCTTGGTGCACACAGAACATGTTACGGCCTGGAAAACACGGCAACAATCTGTCCTGGGCAAAATCAGATTCGTGTTTCAGATCATGTCGTCACAACTCCCACTGAGGCGCAGAGCATCGGATCTTCCAAGCTTGCGGTAATCGCCACTGTGCCACACAGTATCGGACAATATTTGACCCAACCCGAATGCAGTTGTGGGAGAATGAGTGAGTGTGGTTCGGGCTCGCCATCCCTTCCGCAACCACGGCATGCAGGGTCTCCGCTTGGGCCTTAGCGGGGTTTACGCACAGGCCACTTCAAAAAGTTTCGACTGGACGACACACAATGGTTGACTGAATCACACACTCACCACATATTATCACCATGGCGACAAACAGCATCAAGTTGCTTACGGGTAACAGCTACCCTCAGCTTGCTCAACTAGTCGCTGACAGGTATGTTCTGTCTTCTCCGAACAGCCCAAAGCGCTGCTTGGCACGCTGTTCTTGCGTCAACTTCGCAGCGGTCGTGCTCTTCAATAATCTAAGTTGGCGACACTGATGTGAAGCTATTACTTCCACTTGCGACGTCGAATAATCACGAGCGGGTCTGAAAAGCGAGCATTTTGCTGTGCTTTAGCCTTTCGTCAGGAAAATACTGACAGCCAAAAACAGGCTTGGTATCGAGCTTACTAAAATACTAGTCCTTCAGTACTCGAACCAGGAAACCTCAGTCACTATCGGTGAATCCGTCCGAGACGAGGATGGTATGCATCCATTATTGCAGATCATGTGATCTCCTATAGCTCATTGTCCGACAGTGTTCATCCTGCAATCTACCCCACCCGGCGATATCAACGATGCTCTCATGGAGCTGTTGATTATGATCAACGCGTGTAAGACTGCATCCGCACGCCGTATCACTGCCGTCCTTCCAAACTTTCCCTACGCCCGCCAGGACAAGAAGGACAAGTCCCGTGCACCCATCACAGCCAAGTTGATGGCCAACATGCTTCAGACCGCCGGATGCAACCATGTGATTACTATGGATCTACACGCCAGTCAAATCCAGGGCTTTTTCAATGTTCCGGTGGACAACCTCTACGCCGAGCCTAGCACACTGAGATGGATTCGCGAAAACTTGGATGTGAAGAATTGTGTCATCGTTAGTCCGGATGCTGGAGGTGCAAAGAGGTGAGGTCCCATCCATGAGTCAATCTCCCGCGAAACATGCTCATCTGGCACTGTACATGAGCGGATCACCCTTGTTGCAACAGGCCATAGATAGCTTCCGAAAAGCTTCGGACGTTGCGCCATTTCCGAACGTGCAATGCTAACGATGAGATAGGGCAACGTCTATCGCTGATGGTCTCAACTTGCCCTTTGCGCTTATCCACAAAGAGCGCACTCGGCCGAACGAGGTCTCTAGAATGACGCTTGTCGGAGAGGTAGCTGGCAAGACAGCTATTCTTGTCGACGACATGGCGGACACCTGTGGTACCCTCGTTAAAGCCGCAAGCGTTCTGATCGACCAGGGCGGAGCAAAGGACGCTATCGCTATCGTCACCCACGGTATCTTGAGTGGAAATGCCATTGAAGCCCTGAACGGTAGCCGCCTCAAGAAGATCGTTGTGACCAACACGGTACCGCATGAGGCGAAGAAGGAGGTTTGCGACCGTATCGAAACGATCGACATTAGTCCCACAGTAAGTGACCATGTGAGCAATGTCTGATGAGGATGCGATCGCTGACCACTGTACAGCTTGCCGAGGCTTGCAGACGTACCCACAATGGCGAGAGCGTGTCTTTCCTCTTCAAGCATGCGCCCGTTGATTAAGTCCGATATACCCCTCAAGAGCACATGCTTTCATTTGTTATTGGCGTTCAGGAGTATGGGTCAAAACTACATTGGGACTTTGCCGATTCTCGGGGTACTTTGATGAGTCCAACGAGTTGTTGCAAACTCGCAGATCCCGATCTTCGCCACATGGTGAAGCCACTGCTGTCAAGGAGATGAGAACGCCGTCGCACTACACCCGCATGAATGATCACCCACTTCCAGATGATACCTTTTGTTAGGCTGTGGCAGAACACTAACCCGCTGTCAGAGAGTCTGACGTTCTGTGGCGAGGGGACGCATTTCTTGCAGCAGTGCATTGCACTAACGCGACTAGCACAGCGTAGACCGCACCGGCCAAACTTTATATTGTCGTCAAACCAGCCAGCTTCAATTCAAGCTTATTGGATAATTCTCCTAATGGTGCAGCTTTTCCGACATTCTGATCGCCCACGATGCGTACTGAGTGCTATTCGCAGGTGGATTTGGGAGTCGCTCGCGTTCATTTCAGATCGCTAGCTATGCTTCGGTCCCCCTTCGTTCCCGCTCTGGTTCCCTTTCGTTCGCACTTTAGTACACTATGGAAGCTGTTGGCTTGATTATCCGCAACGGTATGCATCACCGAGATCTGCAAACTGATCGACGATCACCTGTGCGAGTAATGTCATTGCGGAGGTGCCAGACGTTCAAGGCTCCGACGTTGTCAAATAACTTGTTCCCACATTGGTCGGTGTGTCCCTCCGTCGCCCCTGCTCGGATCTGAGTAATCTCCTATACGGGAGCTCCACATCTCGGGCCTCCTAACGTTTTGAGGTCTCGGACGGTGATGGAAAGTATAATTGCTAGCCTCCGGTTGCTTCCATTGCCACGTGGTTTCGTAACCGCTTCAGCCTCGGATCCTCATCTTCAGCCGCCCTCAATGAGGTGGCAATTGCGTGATATCTGTGCGACAACTTTTCAGGGTCTCAGGGTCTCGGATATGCCATATTGCCGATCAGAGCTATTCATCCAAGCTTTTATCGACTTGGCTACGCTTGCACAGCTGCTGCATTGATGACTGACTCGACATCAGATATGTGCTAATGCAGCTGGCGTTTCGACAGATGTGCGCCATTCAGATGTAGAATGCTCGTCTGCGAGTCACTCCCTCTTTGCGATTGTCACAAGAATCCTATGCAGTCCGACTCATGGTCATGATTGAATCCTGGATTCTTGCCGTCACTAGGCAGGCTGAGTCAACAAGCCACCAATATGAGGCTCAACAATAAAGCGTCCATGTCGAAACTGCAGGCGGAGTCGCGATGACAACAGAAGATGCTACGGCGTAGCAAGCAGTTGCATATCACCGTATGCCACAAGCTAGGTGTATCCAGAAGTAGATATTCAGGCGCCGTCGAATCCATCAGCACCGAGAAACGCGGCAAACGCCTTGACCCAACGCTCTTTGAGGTCGAACGCGTAACAACCGTGCTCAACGTCGGTCTCACTGGTACGGACCTCATCAATATTCTGCCTTTGCGCAAACCTTGCTCGTTGGTGATCCGCCTAGCAAGTCCCTTGTCTTGGAGGTGCAGTGCAGAGGTGCAGTGCACCGCGCCAACAGCGCCTAACCCGTCTGGAAAGCGCTGGCTAGTCCATATCCGGCACACAGGATGAAGTACACTACGCACGTGTCCAATATTTCACCAGCGTGTACCACGTTACGAGGATAGAATATAACCTTTGAGCAGGACCGATAGAAGAATACCCGCAGGATGTGTAGAAAGGACTTAAGAGACCCTGCGTTAAGCCTTATGGGAGATGATGTGCATTAAGTTTGCTTCGAAGGGGTAATGTAGAATGGTGAAAACTCAAAAACTACCTCCGATTCCGCCTTCGACCGCGCACCGATGTCAATGTGACAAACTTTCGGCGCAGAAGAGCCGCATATGCACGAGATTCACTAGACAATGTGTTGGCGCAACCAATTCATAACTGGTCATGCATCACTATTGACCGGAAAGCTTCAGAAATGGATCGTGGGGAGGGAAGGACAGACGAGATTGCACGTCTGCTTACGAGGCTGCTGCATCTACTTCCTTGTGTTGCGATAGCTTAGCAAGGTAGGACTGGTGATGTTTTGATGGCATGTTGAGCAGACCTTCACTTAGCGCAGGTCAAGTTTTGGAGGATGCATGCAAGTAAGACGTACGTAAGCTTTGGATGATGTGTGACACCAAACCATATGCGCTGCACATCAACGTCTGTAGATACGCAGTAGAACACATAGCTACATGGGCAGCACAGGAGGCGTAATCGACCTTACACTAAATGACAGGGCCCATATACAAGGCATGAAAACGTCCTGCTCTCAATCTAAATCGGTGATGCCTTGGTAGTGAGAACTCCGACTCACATGGCACACATGCAATGTAAACAACACACACAACGTACAGATTCTCACATACTCACACCAGCCCCACCCAAACGCAACACCTGCATATGTACCACAAGCCCTACGCCACAAACCCGCATAGAACATGCAAGGCTTCCAAGCACAACACACATCGCATCCACAGCATCTCACCTGCATATGCAACCAGCATCTCCATGCACACCTCCCACACCTGCAGTCCGTGGAACCTGTACGCCTGCCCTTGCATGCCAGACCGCCACTCCCAAACACCGCAGCCCACACAGCCTGCATCCTGCAGGCAACCTGATCGCCTGGTAACGGCCCTTGTACTTGCGCCCTGCATGCGGCATGCTTGCTCTCGGCGACCGACGAGCCGTGCGAAGTACGACTCGGCGCCGCTCCGGCCCCGTGTTGTACATGATACACCGTCGTTGATCCACTGCGCTTCGTGTCTTCTCACTAGACTCAGGGTGAAGAAGTAGAGTTCAGTAACAGGGTACTTGGCCACTCGAGTCGAGCGTCCGTACTACCAGTCCACCCAACACGGGCGCGAGGCACAGAGTGTGAGTATCCATAGCAGTAGGGTTATGCATCATAGTTGAATCTAGGGATGGAAGTGGAGAAGTAGACAGCCGAGTCAGCACACGAGATGGCAGCACGCCGGTGTTGTTTGTGTGATTTTGCTACGACGAGTCGTCCTTCGTGGACGACATTTGGGCCCATCGGGCTTCGCGCGCGCGGTCGCGGTTGATCATCTCCCTCATTGCTGTCTTCTCGCTCTCACTCCTTTTTTGTGCTCCTGTATTTCGGCTGTCTTTTTTGTTCTTGCCATCGTTCTTGGTCTTGCCCCTTTTTTTGCTTGATTTAGCGCTGACTTTCGCCTTTTCTTTTCGCTTTTTCTTACTCGCGAGGGGTCTGTGAGTAAGTTTGTGTTTGTTAAGGCTAGGTCTGGAATATGCCATGTGGTCCACGCCGGTATCAGACTGTTCTTGCGTGTTGCTGCCCTTGTTGGCGTGCGTTTCTATGTCTTTCGTGTCCGTTGATAGCTGCTCGTCCATCATGTACCGAGTCGTTATCATGTGTCGAGTCGTTATCTTGGCCGTGTCAGACTTTTCAGTGATGGGATCAGTGGAGCGTTCGGGAGAAACTTTGCCAGTCGATGAGTACTTTCGTATTTTCGAAAATCCAAGTTCCTCGAGAGGGTCAAGTTCTCGTTCCACTTGCTTAGCATCCACCTTCAGACCCTCCTCCTCCTCCGCCTCCTCCTCCACCTCCTCGTCTCCAGCATACAGCTCCTCAGTAGACTGTCCGCGACTCTCTAGTACGAACGCCATACCCAGTGAATGTGTGCCATGCTTCCCGTGCACGCTTCGCAGCGATCTCTCTTTGGGCGTGTTCGCGACGTTGTCTACCCAGAACGTTGTCCCTTCGAAAAGACGTTTCGCCGTCCTATACACTGTTGCGTTGACAGGCGTAAGTCTATCCTTTTTGTCCATTGTGGCATCAACTTGCAACCTTCCGCTTGCATGGCCGATGGTGATAATACCGTCCATGACGGGATCAGGCGCCAGCAGCTGTTCGACGATGGTACCAGGTATGCGTGCTGCTACAGCTGTAGTCAACGCCGCTGTGAGCGGGATAGCGCGGTGCGGTTGCGTGTCGGAGAGAAAGCGGACTACAAGATCGGTCTGCGAGGTCTGAAGTGTCCGACCAGAGAGGACAGGATGTTCGGAAGACATGGAAATGATGCCAATCTTGGGAATCGTGCGAGGGACAGTGCCTTCGGTCGGGGCAATGCCCATGGCCACCGCGGCGGCTTTGCGTATTGATTCAAGCAGAGCGAGCTTTTCTGGCAGCTTGTTGAAGTCGTTGGGCAGGACAGTGCCGTCCACGCCGACATCACTTGCGCGTATAAAGATGCAAGGGTTAGCACCGTCAACACAGGTCACTTTGTAGTTGAGAATGCGATCAACCTTGTTGCCAGTAGGTAGCACCTTGCCAGTCTTGCTACCATACGGCTGGTCGAAGTCCAGCGTGATCCTGGAGCCAGGTCCGGTCACGCCGTCGATCGTGTAATCGCCCGCGACAGCAGCTTGTCCGCCAGCGACATGGAAAGTCGCGCTAATGAGCTTGCCGGTGTTTGTGTTGCGGATTCTGACAGTGACTTCGCCGTTGCCTTTTGCATATACACGCGGCGGCAGCAGGCCGGCATTATAGGCATAAGGGCCAATAGCGCTGGTCATGTTGCCGCAATTGCCTGCTACGTCCACCTCGTCGCTCTCGATGCCCAGACCAACGAATGTATAGTCGACGTCGATGCCGTCTACAGCATCGCCTCTGGCCAAGACCTTCTGAAGAAGATCGCGCGCTCCGTCGACGCTCTGGTACTGCACCCTATCGGCAATTGCTTGCTTGGACACAATCCTCCTTTTGCCATAGGGCTCGACTAGACAAATCTTACTGAGACTGGAGATGCCAGCGCCCATGCCGTCTAGCTGACGCCCAAAAAGGTCGCCACTGCCCATTGTCTGCCGGAAGATGCCAGGCCATTGTGCACGGTCTGGCGGAAGGTGCTGGGGTTGAAAGAAGACGGCGCGCGAAGTGCCGCCCCTGTAGTACGCGGCTGGAATCGGGGCTTGGACAGCGGCGGCCTTGGGGTTGGGCGTGTCATTGTGGGTGGTGTAGGTTCTAATGCGCAGAGAAAGCGACGTTGAGGGTCTCATCACGCATCATGCCCTGGTGAAGCTTGGAGCTGGGGCGCGTGCGGAACGCGGCTGGTGGCACGGCCCCTCGGTGACGAGCTCCGAATTTTTGTTTCTGGGAGCTTCTGCGGTCTGCATCACCACTCCATCTTATCCTGTGCCTGCGCCAAAGCTCCTACCACACCTCTTCCATCTCTCTCTGCACCGTACCCATCACAATGTTCCAAAGAAGCCTTCTCCGCGCCTCGCGACAGGCTGCCGTCCGCCCTGCCGCCTTTGCGCCCATCAGACAGCAAGTCGCAAGCACACGAGCCGCCGCGCCCGCCATCAGATGGTACTCAGATGCGCCTGCAGCCAAGGAGGGCGAGGCTGCTGAGAAGAAGGAGGACGCGCCCAAGGACGAGTCTGCGCAATTCAAGGAGCAGATCGAGAAGAAGGACAAGGAGATTGTCGATCTGAAGGTACAACGGCCCTGATTGTATCATCGCGCGCACGCACTGACAGCAATGGCAGGACAAGTACCTTCGCTCAGTCGCCGACTTCCGCAACCTCCAGGAGCGCACAGCACGAGAGACCAAGGCCGCCAAGGACTTTGCCATCCAGCGCTTCGCCCGCGATCTTGTCGAGTCCGTTGACAACCTCGACCGCGCTCTTTCCACCGTTGCGCCCGAGAAGCTCAAGGGCGACAACCAAGACCTGAGCTCCCTGCACGAGGGCGTCAAGATGACCGACGGCATCCTCATCAGCACACTGAAGAAGCACGGCCTCGAGCGCTTCGACCCCTCCGAGACAAGCGAGAAGTTCGATCCCAACGTTCACGAGGCTGTCTTCATGGCACCGCAGCCTGGCAAGGAGGAAGGCACCGTCTTCTTCACCCAGCAGAAGGGCTTCTACTTGAACGGCCGCGTGCTGAGGCCCGCCAAGGTCGGCGTTGTTAAGAATGCCTAAACCCTACATCTTTCGTGTTGCAATTTTTAAAGCTCCTATGTTTGGGGGGCTTGTGGACGCGTATCTGTATGAGTATTTGTCTGGCTCGGTACGGCTGCACCTGGATGGTTATATTTGGGCATGGTACATTGGGCACGGCGTTGTTGTGTACGTCACGTAGTACGGGTTGTGCTTTTCTTCACAGCACGTCTCTGTATATTCCCCTCTCACGCATTTAAAAAGCTTGGCAGCTACGAAGAGCTGCTGTTGTACACTGTAATATTAGTCATGACGGACAGAGATGCTACGATAGATGGATGGAACCATCACGAATGTAAGAATTGCATATACTGTGTTGTCAATCTAACATATGCCTGACGTGTTGTGACTTCGCTCATTCCTCTGCTCGATGGTGCTTTCCTCCTGTCATTGTGTGTACAACGCTAGCGTGTGTTGACCTAAGAAAGAGCAGACCTCACAAACGCGACATCATCACAACACCACGATCATCTGAGCGTATACTCGCATTGAATGGCTTCAACCACATTTGCAATCCCAAGCCTACGACGAAAGAGACAGAAGCTCACCACTACCGCGTGTGAGCCATGTCGAAACCGCAAGATTCGCTGCGACGGTAACAAGCCAAGCTGTGAAGCATGTTCGAAGCGCTCGCAACAATGCATCTATCAAGCAGCCCCGGATAATGCAAGTTCCAATGCCTACGTCGACTCATTGGTCAATCGCGTAGCTCAGTTGGAGCAAGAGTTAACCCATGCACGGACGGCTATCTTACGGTTGTCTACCAACCCAAGCATCCCCACAGAGCCACCACAACAGCAACATCATCATCATCAACCCCTTAGTAATATCGACCCCAGGTTACTTCCTGAGGATGAGAGAGCCGCCGTAGAGCATGGTTCAGTCGATGCAATGGGTGGTGATGCAGGGACTGTGTCTCCAGACGACAGTCAAACTTTCTACGGCAGCTCATCAGCACTCGGGTTTACTCGTCAGCTGTATGGCTCTATCCTCCAGAAAGATGAAATCATGCCGGAATTGAAAGCCTCGGAGATCGAGTCTTCTGCTCAACACTTGCCCAGCTCGTCGACGGCAGCCAACATGCCACCAGAAAATTTCTCACTCCTTCCCAGGGAATTGTCAGACCGCCTTCTTTCCTTGTACTGGGATCGTGTCCATACCCTCTATCCATTTCTGCACAAAGATTCGTTCAACCAGACATACGAGGATCTCTGGAAGTCTTCAGTAGACCATCAATCCCGAACTAGGCCAGGATTGGGACTCGGTGCTTCAAAAGACTCAGGGTCATCTTCGATCATCTTCCATTGTGCTTATAATGCTGCTTTAGCTCTTGGAATGCAATTCTCTGACCTGCCGTTGAGCGAGAGGGAGCGTCTTTCGTCTGCGTGTCTGGCTAAGTCGAAGCATCTTCTGAGATTCGATCTATTCGACGATGGCAACATAGCACTGGTCCAGACACTTCTACTATTGACACA
Source organism: Boeremia lycopersici (assembly GCA_022609225.1). NCBI lineage: Eukaryota > Fungi > Ascomycota > Dothideomycetes > Pleosporales > Didymellaceae > Boeremia > Boeremia lycopersici. Next base: position 78,573 of record JAGKPY010000060.1, read on the forward strand.
GTATTTTCAGTCTACAAATTGGCCAAGCAAGTGCTGGACTTCGATTGGTCTAGCCTGCCGACTCGCGCAGGGACTTGGCTTGCACATCGAAGAAAGCCAATCACATCAGAAGTTCGAGATCGATGAGCGTGAAATGAGGAGGCGTGTGTGGCACGGTTGTGTTACAATGGACATCATTGTAAGCATGACCCTTGGCAGGCCTGCGATGCTTGTAGGATCCTCGGCTCGGAGTCTCCCACAGCCAGTCGATACCTGCAACGAAGTACTGGTAGTGGAAGGAGACGACACGCTGTTCTCTATCGATTTCTTCACAGAAACCGTGAAGTTGTACCGGATCGTGGGCCGGATTCTGCTGAGTATCTACAAGATTGATGACGACTACCAAGAAAGACCAGAACCTACAGAGGATACCAAAAAAGATGAGATTGTGCGAGACTTCGAACACGAACTGGTTCTTTTCGCTCAACATATTCCGACAAGCCTTATGTGGGAATCGCCGCCGAAACCGTATCGAGGTGACACGTCGAACGACACGGCGGTGCGCCAATCGCATGTACTGCATGTCCGATTTTTACACGCGCATATCCTGCTTCTTCGCCCCTTATTCCTACAGTTCTGCCGAGAAAACGTTTCCAGCCACGGGACCACGTCGCCAACGGTTGATCCAGAGCTAATGGTTGCCGGCCCATACCATCTTCAGTGTGCTCTGACCTGTGTACGCACAGCTCTTGAGCTGATCGATTCTGTCAAGGTCTACTCCGCAACGAGTTTGACAGGTGCATGGTGGTATAACGTCTTCTACACACGTACCGCCGGAATGGTGGTACTGTTGTCCGGCATTTGCCCTCCGATCTGTGATGCTCTTGGGGATGAGCAATGGCAGCAGGCTTGGGCGGACTGCGTCGAAATTCTCACAGAGAGCCTACCGCAATATAAGTCTGTCAAGGGATGTCTGGCTACCCTTCATACTCTTCGTCAGAACATACTCCGCCAGAGATCTGGAGGCCAATCTGTTGATGGTCTCATCACATCGCCCTCGGAGCAAACGGCTGAAACGCATATTCCCAATGACCAGACAAGCTCCAAGAATGACGCTGCGAACGGTCTAGACCCGACAGTCGATCATGACCACTTCCTGCTCGACTCAGTATTCGATCTGTTTACATTTGTTGAGTCTGACTTGTTCGCCGATTGTAACCTAGATCTCACGCAACCGTCGGTCTGAAAGATTTTTATTTTCTGTCACGACCAATAGTGGACCAGGAATACCTCGTATTGCGACGTAGGTACCATGAAGGCAGGAAAGACATACAAGGATGCTCATAGGTGACAGCATTCCCTATCAGTCAACTGTCCATTACTTACGCCAACACTCGACTGGAGAAAGCAAATAATGGATTTTCAACGGACAGTATGAACATCACCTTGTACGACCCACGCGATGCCAATGAGAAGTTTGAGAAGGGCTGGATCTTGTATGTACGCGCCGACTAATTGTGATAGTACAAGTTTGTCAAGAGCAAAAAAATTGTGTCATTGGCAGATGTCTCTGTCAAAACGCGATACCTTCGAACTCGAATTCAACCTGGATTTCGTCAATTTTGTCTACTGCGGCCTTAAACAGGTCCTCCTTTTTTTCAGTGCCTGCTGTGGTCTTTGGCTCTTGCGTCGTCTTACTTGCAGTGGCTATGTCCGGACGCACTGACTGTGGCAGAATCGCTTTGACTACATCTGCCGGTTCGAGGTCTACGATTATATCGGAAAGTAGTGCTGGCTCAATGAACTCGGTCTGTTTGAACCAAGCCGCGCTGTCTTTCGAGCTGGTTGTACCTCGCAGCCACCTCGGAGACGAGTAGAAGTTCGCAATTTGCCGTGTGCCGTTCCTGGTGTGCATTAACGGACCGACAGTGATGCGGAAGTCGATACTAGGGACCTGTTTCTTGGCTACAATAACGTGGACCCTGTCAATCAATACTCATCGGTATACATGACTCTTCTATCCCCTCTGACATACGTACCAGATACCAATCATACGCATCCGATAAAACTGACTGTCTACCTTTAGTGTTTCTCCAGGAGGCACAGAGAGAGAGATTCGTCCATATGGTACCGCGAGTTCCCTCCAGCGGACGTGGAAGACCGTTTCCATGGACGTGTTAACTATGGCTTTCGTGGATGATATCTGTCGATTTGCCTCTGATTTCATCCTGGCATCCATGACATGCTGTAGTGCGACGTAAGTACGGCGGAATCTGGGCGACAGACTATCCGCACGAGCAACGTGCTTGGCCGTATCAGTTTGGGACGAGTTAAGGAGCTCGGGAGGAAACTCCGAAATTCCCGCTGTGTACGCATGTGCTAAGGCAACCTCATGGATCGCTATGAATACTCCTCTACGAGCAGTAATAAGGCTCTGCTGAAAAGCGCGTCGTGTTTCGTTACGAAGTCTCATCCTACGGTCGTCCAACTCCTTGACATTTCCGGCTGTGGATTGTAGCTCCTCGTGTCGCTTCGTGAGTGTCGCCTTATTGGCTTTTTGAACGAGGAAAGTCTGCACTGTAGCTTGGAATGTTTTCATGGAAGCTAAGACAGCCCTACCGCGGATGACCTGGCTTTCTAGGGCTTGTCGGTAGGTCTGCATGCCATCAATGGTCTTTCCCGGGAACATGTCTTTGATCTTCCTGCGTCAGTTCAATTGCACACTACGCCATACAGGACACTTACGGTCTCGAACATGAGGCCAATTTTTACTTGGTACTCTTGCCACTATTCAGTTAGGTGAGTAGACACTCTATGTATGTTGCAGTCATAACACTCACATCTGCTTCCATACCCACGAAGTCAGTCGATGCGCTCTCCAAAGCTGGCATCCCTGCTCTGATTTAGTACTTTACATTGCGCTGATACAGATATACCCACCATTAGGACCAGAAGTTGCAAGCTTCATCACATCATCGCTCGCATCTTTGTTCTTCTCATTCTTCTGTGTAGCCTCGGTAGGCTTACCGAGAAACTTGAATGTACTCTGGTTCTGATACGCAGCCACTAATTTTGGACCGACGTCACCAGCAACTTCACCAAGCTTTTTCAGTATCTCCCAGAGCTTTTTCAGAGTATCCTTGAGTTTTGATGCTTTCTTGATAGACTTCAATAGATGTCAGTCAGCTGTTTACCAAGACCTGGATACGTACTCTAGCTGCTCCTGCAGCAGCCTCGGCAGCTACTGGAGCTCCAGCGCCTCCGCCTGCATGGAGAATCAGTGCTCTGTGTTTCACTGACTGGAGAGTAAATACTAACTTGCAAAGGTAACGACGATACCCACTGCAAATTCACCCGCCACCATCCACATCTCATGAACCGCAGCAGCCTCCTGTCCATAGTCAGCGAGATCCCAGAAGTAGAAGCCTTGTTCACCTCGTCTTTGGCCAAACTCTTGAGCCCAGCATCGAATATCAGCTTCGCCTTCTTGGTGGCATCCTTGTACGTCTCCATTGTAGTACGCTGTTTATCAAGGTCCATAACGGCTTCATTCACAGAGACTTCCGTGACCTGAGTGCTGATTTGCCTCGCCTCATTCTCTGCCAACTGCTCAAGCAGCGTCCCAAAATTCCATTGAGCTAATTTTGCCGCGCTGATCCGCTCTGATAGTTCCGAAATATCCTTGTCTAGTTGTTCGACACCGACCAAACGTTCCAGAAGAGTATCAAGGCACTGCTTTGGCTTGCGGAGAGGAGCGTATAAAGGCGTCGTAGGCTGTTTCTCAGAAAGTAGGCAAGGGTACTTGTAGGGCGCTTCGATACGTTCCAGAAGAACCTCCATGTCAGATGTGAGGGCACTGAGGTCTACTGATCTACGAGTACAGTTAACAATGAACTGTAGTCTACTAATAATCTTGGGCTGCAATTTAGGGGTTGGGGACTTTTCGAAGATCTCGGAGCTCACGGCCAGAACCTGGAGCTGCAGCAACTTGGGAAGCATCCTAAGGTGATCAGCGTCATGATCGGTCGTTCACGATAGTATCTTACTTCAACACGTCCGCTGGTTTACGGTACATGTATAGTTCCGCAAGCGTAGGCTCTGTAAGCTCAAAAGGAGGAACAGACTGTAAAGCTTGTACATCTACAACAGCCGGAGGCTTCAAGCTCAACCTCCAGCCCGCCTCGCCAGATATAAGCTCCACATCTCGATACACACCCTTGTCTTTCTGCGCGAGTCTCACGCACCGGTTCTGCTTCTGGTACGCAGGCCACTCTGCAGGCGGGTTCTGCACCGCCTTTGGAACAATCGGCAACCCAGGCGGTACTTGGTTCGCAACGAGACTGATCTTGACTTCGTACTGACTCCCCACAGCAACGGCCTTGAGGTCTTTCACGCCCGTCAGGAAATCGCGCGCGTAGATGTGCAGATATCTCAAGCTCGGCCACGGGAATGCGATGTCGGTCAGCGTCAGCGTGCCGTTGGGCAGCGGCCCGCTGTATGTCACGGCATCGCAGTATATGCTGATTCCGCACAAAACCTTCCAGGTCTGCGAGGTTGCGGCTTTCTTTACGTCGGCTAGTAGGTCGAAGGTTTCTGCGCGTATACGCCGCTTTGCACAATCTTGTTAAATTGGAGATTATCAGTGAGTGTTTGGGCTTACTGTCTTGCCCCATTCAATATCACCTGGCCAGTCGAGTGGAGGTGCGACTTCGGGGAATATGTCACTGTCTAAGGGTTCGAGGGTGACGGTTTTGGGGGGTTCGGCCTTGGTGGCTGCGGTGCTGGGGGTGACAGTGTTCGGGGTGTTCGTGTTGACCATAGTTGCTCTGGAAAGATAGTGTACGGGAGCTCAAAGTTACGGATGAAGACCAAAGACGCTATGTCTGAGGGATACATTCGTGGATCTCTTGAAAAGATGTCATGGCTGATAGTCGTAGGCACATGTCATTGAGTGGTACTATACATAGTAAGGCGTGTCTAAAGATTGACCAATCCTTGCCCTCGCGTTTCCGTCCGGTTATAGTCTACTGTACTTTGTCGGATACTGGAGCTACAGGATTGTGAGCAGCTGAGATCGAATTTCAAAGATTAGGTTACCACTACTAACCTGGTCAAGATCCGCAATCGGGCTACTGCCTGATCAAGTGCTCATATGCTAGAACAAAGATGAATGGAATCATGTCACTAGGTGACTTGTCCACCTGCATTCGAGGCGTCCACATGGTGAGCTGAGGGCGTCTCTCCAGTCTCGACTTACCTATTACACTACTAGTAAGCCTAGGCAGTACCAAGCACCATCTCAGCCCTCAGCTCACTGGACTTGGCCTCTTATCGTATCTACGTCTTCAGAAACACACTCTGACATTGGATGGTGGATTTGTGGCGGAAGCTTCGTGCTTCGGGAACCGTCTTGGCTGCCCCGCAGCTGAGATTGATCCGGTCAACCCCACAACTGCCGAGCTGGGGCCTGCATCTTACCGACTCCTGCAATGAGACTTTTACGTGGAAGCTATCGAGTGACCGGGAGCATCCAGAACTGAAGCTGCACTAGTTCAGCTTGCAGTACCAGAATACTGACATCAATACTCATGTGGCACCCTTAGACAGAAGCCATCAGCCCGCCACATTTGCATGTGATGTATCTGAAGCATGAGTGTTGGCTGGATTCTTCGATAACAGGTGGTATTAATTGAGCTATGTCACTAGATCTGTATTCCTGCTTCTAGTCCTTAACGTCTTCAGCCAACGACAGAGTGACAAGGTCGCTTGCAAGGACTCAATTTGCTTGAACCATGTGGGCTAGATCTGAATTAAACATCTGTTCAAGCAATTAGCATGAAATCAGTTGCTTAGTTTACCGACAATTCAAGACTTCCGGGATCTGGGCATACATACACAGTCGTTACTTCAACGTCTTCTTGTGGAAAGAGTTCTCACGGCTGGAGTTTTCCTGTCTCAAATCTCTCCACAATGGCCACAGCACAGATGAAGCAGCAGTTTGATGCTGCTTGCGAGCTACTCAAATATGAAGAGAGCAAAAAATGGCTCAATGTTGATACGCAACAGCTTAAGAATGCAGTACCAACAAATACAGACCTCTACACTGAAGTCAATAGCTTCATACACAAAGCTGAAGACCCCGACAAAGGCTACATACCGAGTCTCAAGATCTCGGTCAACAAACGCATCACTCAAATTTCGAATCTCATTGCCAAAGGTACGCTCTCCTCGTATCAGAGGCAACAATGTGTGTGACTAATAAGCACAAAGCCAGGGAGATCCCATTAGATCAAGCAAGCTTCAACACACTTGAGGCATGCACCAAACTCAATGTTACTCCCGACTCTAAAGACATAATTATCCCGGGTCTGACAACGCGACCAAGAGCTGGTGTGGCTAATGTTTCGCCACTACAGAAGGCTCTGCGCAATACGACGGATCTCTGCGGGAACATCCACCAATTCAATGTTGGTCAGAGCGGTAGCTTTGACGGTACATCGCTCATGAACGTGTTTGTTAAGAACGTGGTGAGTGACACTGCCCGACTATCCTGCCAAACGTGGTCGCTGAGTATGCTGCCTGTAGGACCAATGGGTGTTCAACCAGTTCGACAATGATGAAAGCATATCCAAACTGACAGAGCAATGGAAAGAACTCGCGGACGAACACAAAAAGCTCTTGGAAGACCGATTTGCCTTGGAGAGAGAATTTGAAGTTTCCCGTTTCCCAGCTGAATCATTCAAAAAAATGCGGCGTCGGATCATGGGCAGATGATGTAGATGTCTCCAAACTCAGGCAAGGCCGTTGGATATACGACTTCAGCAAAGCGAAGTATTTCGCTGCAAGAGAAAATGAATCCTTCAAAGTGTCTCGTGACGCCTGGGCCAACCTGAAGGCGTATGCAGACAGCAAACCAGCTACAGTCGACGGGGACAAGATTGTCTACCCACCCACTCGTAATGATAGCGAAATTGATAGTTGGATCAACTCACTCAATGCCAGAGCGCAGATGAACTCTAGTAGTTTCGGCAATGCAGCATCTGCTGTCAAATGGAAGGACCGAGATGCTACAGGTTACGAAACACGGCTGATTCAAGACGCTTCCAGGAGAAACGCTGTTACACTGAAGCATGACGAAGTTAACGGGAAGGTGAGAGAAGCGGAACAAAAGATCCAAGCCCTGGGTGCTCTCTACTGGGGATTGACGTCATTTAGGAGGGATATGAAAGGAGTAATGTGGTCTCTGTCTTGCCTTGTGCAAGGTAAATTCAGCATAGCATTCTGTATCGAAAACAATGCTGACAATACACAGCCGTATTTCAACTGGAAGCGATTCTTCTAGAGCTACAATCCGACTTGCGGACGCTGCAGGTCCATGTTTGGGCTGGCGAAACCGAAGCAGCATCACCATTTCTCGTAAGCGCGACGAAGAACTTTGGGAAGGTGAGACCTAGCCACCGGCGCCTCTGGAAACTTAGGATGACTAACCTACATTGATTAGGTCACGTCATGGATAAAGGCTACAGACGTGCGTCGGCCTGATCTGCCATTTCACTGCGCATATGGCACAAATGACTACAAACCTAGTGACCCTCTTTCACCCAATGGCATGCGGCCACCAACCGAACATTTCATCCAAGCAATGAGTGGCTTTGACATTGGTGTCCATGATGGCTTCGTCGGTATCCAAAACAACTCAACTGAGAAAAAGAAGATACCCTATTTGAGTGCCATGGGTGGTGACCTTTCCTGGTCTCAAACAAACTGGATCTCCTTCCCGTCCTCTGTGGGATACCCTCTCTATGAGATCGGCGAGCTTGAGTTATCCGGGAATGATTTCGACAGCAACGGGACCACTCAGTTCGAGACTGAACTGACAACCACTTTCTCTGAAGACGCTTGCTGCACAGTCTGGATCAAATCATTCAAGGCCGCGAAAGGAGAAGGCATGCTCGATATCAGTCTGAGCATCACAGACTTTGATGCTGGCGCGAAGAAGATGAATATTGTTGTGGCCGAAGGCCCACTCTCCAATCTCACCGATATCACCATCGGCTACATCGTGTACTCCAATGAAGCAGACGGTCCCAAGCGTATCACGTCCTGGGAGAAGGCTTATGATTTTAACAGCTTCGTCTATCGGACCCCACAATTCCTATCAGGAGTAGTACCAGGTTACTTTAGTGGCCCCATCACCTCTATGCTGCAGATCCCTGATCCGCAAATCAAGTCGCGGTTTTGGGCCAGGCCAGAGACAGATATGGACTGGACAATGGCCCCATCAGTCATGATAGGCTTCTATCGAATGAAGTTTGGCCTGGGTACACCACTCCACTTGCGCACTGGAATTGCACTTCGAGACAAGAAGGGTTTTGCGGTTGATGTGGCTACGTGGGAATATTCAAAACTGCTTGAGCTTGGGATGACCGTGGTGGCTGCAGAGTAGGATTTGAGCTTGCGGTGACATGAATACATGAACTTGCTTATCTACAGCATCATTTTCTATGTCGATGAGGAATAATCTGTGTTCTTCATACACCATGATCTTGACCTTGGGTGCCGACACTTCCCTGGACTGACGCCCGATGCTCATAGCTTGGCGCCCTGCTCCCTCTTTGCCAATAATCTCAGATCCTTCCTCAAGATCTTCCCGCTCGGACTCTTAGGAATCGCGTCCATGAAAATCACACCGCCTCTCAACTGCTTATGGCTCGCAACATTCTTCTTCACATACTCGGCAATCTGTTGCCCGCTGATCTTCGTCTTGTCGGCAACAACATATGCCCGTGGTACCTCGTTGGTGCCTCCGTCCACATCAACACCAATAACGGCAGCATCTAGAATATCCTCGTGGTTCAGCAGCAACGCTTCGAGCTCTGCTGGTGCTACCTGCAAACCCTTGTACTTGATGAGTTCCTTCTTGCGATCCACGATATAGAACAAGCCGTTCCGGAATTCAGCGATGTCGCCCGTCTGGAACCAGCCGTCGACAAAAGCCTCCTTGTTTGCAGCCTCATTTTGATAGTACCCTTTGCAGACTACAGGGCCCTTGACCAGCACCTCACCGGGTTTGCCAGGCTCTACGTCTTTGCCATCGTCGTCGACGATGCGCGCCACCATGGTAGGGATCAGAGGGGACACTGAACCCGTATCGTCACTCATGTCCATTGGCATGACGGTTGCGCTGCCTGTGGTCTCGCTGAGCCCCCAAGTCTGACTTATGAAGCAATCCGGTCCGCCGAGCTTCTGGCTTGCGGCGTGCTGGAGGTCTTTTCCCAAGGGCGCTGCGCCGCTGATTGCTACCTCTAGTGTCTTAAATTGGTTTGTGACGTTCGGGCTCTTTGCTATCAGCAGGTAGATGGGCGGCACGGTGAAGAAGAATGAGATGCGGTATTTCTGGTTGTACTCAAGGAATTGTACGAAGTCAAAGCGCGGCATCCAATACACTGGCCCACCCATGTAAAAAGGGTTGATCAAGTATCCTTGGATCCCAGCGATATGAGCGACGGGTAGATGTGCGATGGTGCGATACTCGAAGGGTGGTAGGTCTGTGCGAGAGTTTCGTGTCGTGAGCCAGGACTTGAACATGTCCCCCGGAATAACTGCTTCGGCCACTAGATTGGTGTGTGAGAGTTTGACGCCTGCTAAGTCAGCTATTTCGCCATTCATTCACATGCCAGGATGGAAAGAGCCTTTACCTTTTGGCAGGCCAGTCGTTCCGCTGCTGTAGATCAGCACCACAAGACTGTTCTCCAGCACTTGTGGATCCGTGATTCGCTCCCAGTCCAATCTTTCACCCTCGTCGATTAGGTTCTCACTTTCTCCACCGCTCTCTTGTACGACTCTTAATTCCCACTCTGCGCCTTCGCTCATCACCACCACCCTGCCACCACCATTGCGTCCCCAACCCGCGTCCTCCGCTGCCCGAATAGCCACTTCCCGTGTAGTCTCGCACGTCACCAGTATCTTACTACCAGCACTTACTATCTGCTTTGATAGCTCACTGGCAGTACTTGCCGCAGATGCAGCGCTGAAAACGCCACCTCCGCCAATGACACCGTAAAAGAGCGTTGGGAGGAGGTAATGCCCTACAGAGATTACTGAGCAAATGTCTTTGCCTGGTCCATCTTTTCCGATGCCGAAATGTTTGCGTAGAGCTGCTGAGGTAGCTTGGGTGAGCTTTCGTGCGCGCGAGAGAGATAGGACTAAAGATGGGTCCGCGGCGGAGATATGGATTAGTGTGTCTTCTTTCGCTTGACTGTGCTTAGAGTCTGCGTATTGTTAGGATTGAATGAGTTGAGCTTTATGAGGCCTCCAATGGCATATAGCATATATGCGATCGCACAAATTTGGGTTAAACTCACCAAAGAGTAAGGTCAAGATATCGAGATTGGGAACTGGGTAGGTCTTCGAGGCGCGGTAGAAAATGCCTTCTGGAGTTCTTTCGACTATCGTCGTCATCTTGTAAACCCAAGGCTCGACTGCTGCAAGCTGCGGGGGGGTAGAAGAGATAAAGGCAGATGAACCAGACTTTAGACTCCACGAAACGGATTTTCAAGTGTGATATGCCTATCTATAAGGTCTAATATGGTGCAGAACCGCGGTACGACGTCCCCTCGCGTAGACTCGAGGTTCCTCGGCTTCTTAGCTTTGGAGCTGTCGACGCGTTACCCATGTGCGGAAGCTCTACCGGCGATCTTCGGTAACTCTGAACAAGTCGGTGCTGTCGAGTAAGCGGGGTAAAGCTGGGGTTAGCGCACGCCTCGTTGAGGCTCGGCGGTAGTAAGAAACCGTGTTCTGGTTCTCATGCTCCTACTCCAATATGTATGCAGCTTTGTGTTTGCACCTGTGAAGCCCTTGCAAGCCAAATCAGCGACGCCGCTTCTTATCCGGCTCCTCGTCATCTTGTAAATTTGCTGCGTCAGCCGTAATACTGTCGACAGTATTATTTGATTTGGCGCTCTTCCGCCTTTTGCGCTTTTTCTTACTTGTGGCCGGTGCAGCAACATCTGACTGAATGTCCTGTGGCACACCCGCCATGTCTACAGTTGAAGTGGGGGCTGCTCCATGGCTCACCACATCTTCAGCCTGCCCTTCCACTCTTCCGGCATTGTCGCCGGACTTTGCGGGCTTGCGCCTTTTGCGCTTCTTCTTGCTGTCTGCCTTGATAGGTCCGTCCTCAGGCAATGGTTTAAAAGCCATAGGTAATGCTGCAGGTCGTGCGATTGGCGGCAGCTGGCTTCTGTCTTCGATGACCTTGCGCATACCTCTGGGGTTCTCTTTCTCGAGCAAGGCAAGATACTCCGCAGTGCGTTTTGTGTGCTCGACCTTCGTCATGACCTTCCAGTCGTCTGGCTTTCTAGTCTCTCTCCATTTATTCCATGTGCCCTCATGCATTACGTTCCCGCTCAGGACAACGAAAGCACAGCTATTCCAGAGCGTATGCACTGCTTGGACGGGTAGCCACTTTGGCTTCAGCTCGCCGTGCTCTTTTAGCCATTGCGCTACTCGTGCCGGCGTTGGACACATGTTTCGCAGGTGCGGTTCCACGTATATCGTTCTTTGATCCCAGAAGCTGAGACCATCGTCATCTACGATCTCGAACGACTTGGCTGGGGTGAAGGATAGAGGGTTGGTGGAGGGCTGGCGACGGACAAAGTATTCATTTTGTGATAATTCGAGCATATCAGAGGGATGGTCGTGTAGCGCTTGCTTGAGGAGGATCTGTGTAGCTTCTGGCTTCAGCTTCGAGATATTGGGATGCTCTAATATTGCCACGAGATGGATGTCTGTCAACAATCAGCTTGGATGAGCGCGTTGTGCAAGAGCCTCACCTACAGTCCTTCTCGCCATCAACTACCCTATACCGATCCCTCAACCACCGTGAGCGCTGTTCCTCTTGATGTGCATAGTCTGTGAAGATCAACTCAATGCCAGCAGCCAGTTGAGCAACGTATTCGGGGGTGACAGGCTTAGTAGTAAATCGAGGGCCGCGGGTAGGAGCTGGTGCATCTGAAGCTGTATTCTGTTGCGGAGCAGGTGAGTTCATGCCTGTCTCGCCCATTGCTTGGACGAGCGCATCTTTGCTGTTAGCTTCATTCTTGCTTGGTGGCGGTATCACTGGCGGCTTTGCCACGTTCGGTCTTTGAGGCTCCTTCACGCCCTTGAGCCTGACTGCTCTTGGGACAAACATCCTGAAGGACACCTCAGATCGTGTGGAGAGGAGCGTAGGTGTGGAGAAAGACGCGGCGCGTCGCGTACCAGACTCCGGAATCGAAGCGACGCTCTGCCAACTTTGACTTTGGATCATCGACCGTCGTCCAACACCACCACCAAAGGCAAGCCTTTACTGCGACCTTAGGTTCTATACCTCCATACCTTCAGCCTATACCATAACGCCTCCGCCAATCAACTGTCAATATGGCGAAGGAGAAAAACTACAACCCTGTGCAAGAGCAAAAGAAAGCCGACAAAGCGAAAGCCCTGCGCAAACAGAAAGCGACCGTCCAAGCCCAGCGCAATGAAAAACTTGCGCGCCGCAACCCCGCACGCATCCAGCGCGACATCGATCAGCTCAAAGACCTCGATCAGAGCGGTGCACTACGACCACACGAGCGCCAGCGCCTCACAGAGCTCGAGAAAGACCTCGCAGCAGTCAACAAGGCACGCACAGCGCTTGGCGACAAGGCGCCGCAGTTCAAACCTGAGCGGCGACATGAAGATTTTGGGGACCGGGGCGGTCGAGAGGCGGGGAGAGGGCGGGGAGGCGGCGTATTGGGCAAGCGGTCGAGAGACGGACAGAGGAAAGAGGACGACAGCAGCGACACGGATGCAGACGTAGCGAATATCCCCATGCCACGAGACACGCCCCCGCCAATACCACGACAGCGCCAGCGTCAGCGCAACGCGCAAGACGAGGAGCCTGCGCCCGAGCCAAAGAAAGCACAGATTGTCTACGAGGCGGCACCGCTGAAGCGCGACTTCCTCAAGGAGGCTACAAAGTTCATGCCTGCGGCAGTTGCGCAGAAGTTGAAGCTGGCGAAGGGCGAAGGGAGGCTGCTGGAGCCAGAAGAGTTCGACAAGTTGAGGGAAGACGGGTACATGGGCAAGGAACAGGAGGAATCTGCGTCTGCACCTGTGCCTGCACCTGTGCCTGCCCATGCACCTGCACCTGAAGCTGATCCAGAGTTGGATGCGTTCTTAAAGACGGCAACTAGTGAGGCTGCTGACAAGGCAGCAGAGGCTATGATTGAGGAGGCCGAACATAACATGATGGCAGCAGAGGCACAAGGCAAAATTGTCAGCATACAATCAGAAGCAGCAGTGGCCGAGAACACGCTGCGGCATGTTGAGATGGAAGAGGTCGAAGATGAGGACATTTGAGATAGCGAAAAGCATCCATTGAGCGCAAGATACCCAATACACTGCACACTGGATCTACAAACAATTGATTTGGTGAGCTTGATCTATGAAAATAACATAGATTAGTCCTCGAGCAAAAGGTGAATTTGATTCAAGCACTGTCAGGAAATTCAGCATGATGAAAGACTGGCGCGACATGTACAACCAGCAAGCAACATCAAGCTCAAGAACCTGTCACAAGGACAATCACAAACAATCATGTAGGTGGTGAGAGTGGTTTGATCAAGTATTCATTACATTCGTATCATAGGGTATAATGATGTCCGCTGGGCAATCTAAGCCGTATGGAAAGTTTGAGTCAAGGTAGAGCTACCGTAGGTAGTTTACTGCTTGCCACCGCCGAGGGCGTTCTGGACGGAGGATGCAGCGTTGCTGAGTCCATCCTGAGCCTGCTTGAGGACACCCTCACCCTGCTGGGAGGCGTCGTCGGATCCGCCACGAGCGGTATCACCGATCTTCTGGGAGGTAGACTTCTGGCCCTCTGCGATGGTGTCAGCACGTGATAGAGAGGAGAGGTAGTGATGGACGGTACTGACCAGGCTGGACAGCGCCGGCAATGCGGTCACCGGCACCGGAGACGTTCTCGCCAATCTTGTCGGTGGTGGACTTCTGGGAGTCAGGGGTGACTACAAACTGGTCAGTGTCTCGCTTTGAGCGATAGTCAAGCTGGAAGGCTCACGCTTCTCAGACGCCTGCTCGCCGAGACCCTTGCGGAGGTTGTCAGACATGTTGTTTGTGGGTGGGTGTTTGAAAAGTTGGTTTATGCTTGTAATTGAAGAGTTGTTCGTTGATGAGAGACGCCTTGAGCAGCGCAGCGGAGGTCTTAAGTAGGTGCTCCTCCTCCTCCTGAACCACTTACGAAATTCGCACGTCACTGCTCTGGACCACAGTGAGAGAAGGTGCAATTCGACACAATCATCCTTGCCGCCCGCGATCACAGCAGGGTTGCGCGTAACAAGGCAGCAGTCGAGCTCACTTGTAAGGATGTCTCTCAGCCACACCTCTCACGAAGGCTACAATTGGTCGATCATAAAGCGAGCATTAGCGTGATTGATGGGATTTGGTACAAATTCCATGGCGGTTCCGTCATTGAGAGGCACATGTTCGATGTTGGCCCGCTGTTGCATATGTTGCATACTCACGAACCCCACCTGTTTACGCGGGGCACATACGTCACGCAAACAAGAAGTCGCGCACCGCAGTCTGGGATTCGCGACCGCTGCAATGCGTCATTATGGATCGTCTCTCCACACGAAAGCAGCTCAACCTTAACGTGGCAAAAGAGCACAAGATCACAGCTGCGGCGTGCTCTGGTGATGCGAACCTGTTGCACGAGCTCCGGCGCTTGCACTCGGCTTTGGCTTCTTGACCTTCGCCGTTCGCCTTGCGGGGCAAAACTCAACAGCCCGTTCCTCTCCACATTTCATAATCAGTGCACGATCAGTCCTTTCCGTTAACGCCCGCTTTGCATCTCATTATGACAGTACGATCCACGACGCAATACTGCAACAGCTGATTCCACTGCAACGTCACGTTATCTACGACCTGGCGCTGTACCTCAGGCATCATCGGAGCAATGTATTGCTGTCAGGCCCAAGGTCGAGTCTAGTAAGAGAAGATTAGCTTTGTGTATTCTGATATTGCATTCTATAGGAAGATGCTGCGGAGATGATACGGCTCCCCACAGTTCACCTGGAATGGCCACCGACGGTACAACCTCTGTCCTTCGCAACATTGCCCCAGGCGACCACTGCAGTCATATGCCTCACCACGATCCTTGACCCTTGATCCGACATGCATACACAGAAAGACGAACTCGTCAGAACGGACCAAGACCTGTATGCTCGCGCGAATGAGCTTCACAGATCATTGTCGTGTCCGAACCTGCCCGTTCCCTGATTGTGCTCTTAGGAATTGAGGATGCAACAGCCTAGTGCTCAGCCCTTTCAAGTCTCCGAAGACCGGTCCCTTCATTTCGCGCGATATTTTTGGCGCCAACACTTGATAAGGCCTTGTTGTTCGGGCTGGCGCTTAGCTGAGACCTCCTCGTCTCGCCTTGGGGCCTCCAACATGAGGCTGTGGAGGCACAGGCGATGACTTTTCGCAAGCCACGTTCCAGGGTTCCTGGACCATGCCGTTTCGTGCCTAATGTACACCCGATCCAGTGATTTTCCGGCCCGTCAAACGTCGACGCCAATCAGGGTCCACCATCGACTTATCTCCGCACCATAGACTGCTTTTGACATATGTTTCAGAACATCATGTGAAGCCAATCCTTGACAATATGCGCATCGTTGTCTACGATAGGATCCACGTTGGTCAGGCTCCAACATCACGAATCTTCCTGACCGCCACCACGATGGGGCAATTACCGCTGTCAATAAGCAGCATGGCTAGGACGGTTGCGATCACGATCAGCGCTCGCATGATGCTCAGTATGGCCTTGCGGCAAGACCGCCTTACTAGCAGTATCACGAGTGCAGAAGTACACCAGGGCAGGCTCGGAGATTCGAGCATGCTGTGGTATTGAAGGTGACAACATGCATCATCGCCAAGGATATTGAGTTGTTTGTATAGGCCTCGTGCTGGGCGATGTACACAGCCAACGCTGTCATCCAACACACACGTCAAAGGCTGGCACTGATCATGTTTCTGGGCGCAAACTGCCTAGCCTTATGGCCCCAGTTTCGTTTTGGCACACTCCTGGTGTTTCCTAGGCACATAAAACGCAAGTGGTCCCCCAGGTCGAACTACTTCACAGGTATCAAGTGACGCTATTTCCTCACAACATCAACTTACTGTCGACTGTCTGTTGCTATTACACATAACTGCAACATGAAATATATTCTTTCACTGAGCGTTGCGTATCTGCTGCTAAACACTGCTTATGCGGATTATGCACGCGATGCTGAGTCGGCGATCAAGCTGCTCCAAGATAAGTGGTACAACACTGAGACTGGCTTGTGGTAAGCTTTCACCACCTCAACTGCCACCCCGACTGACCTTATGATCAAGGAGCGATATGTGGTGGCAGTCAGGCAATATCGTAGAGACAATTGCAAGATTCGGCATACAGGATGCGGACTTCAAGCAAGCGGCAATCGATATTGTCTCCAATACATACAACAAATCACCGAATCAAAAAGGCTACAGCAACTGGAAGAACGACTTCTATGACGACGAAGGCTGGTGGGCCATGGGATGGATCGCCTCGTTTGACTTGACTGGCGACCAGAAGTACCTCAACACCGCCAAAGATCTCTTCGAGGACATGACCGGCGGCTGGACCACGCCATGCAAAGGTGGCATCTGGTGGAACAAACCAAAGACGGCTATCGCCTCCATATCCAATGAACTCTTCCTTGCGGTCGGCGCATCGCTAGCTAACCGTGTTCCGGCTGAGGAAAAGTCCCACTACCAAAACTGGGCGCAGATGGAATGGGACTGGTTCTGGAACTCTGGAGTCATCCGCGACGGTCTCATCAACGACGGCGTCGACAATGTTACCTGCCAAAACGACGGGAAAACAACATTCACCTACAACCAAGGTGTCGTACTTGCCGGTCTCTCTGAATTGGCCAAAGCAAAAAGCGATGGTGGACTCATCACTCATGCCAACGAGCTCGCTAGCGCCTCTATGAGCAGACTGAGTGACAACGGCATCCTGACCGAGCCAGTCAATCACCCTCTGGATGAGCAGGGCGCTATGTTCAAGGGACCATACGTCAGAGGCCTGTCTACTCTCAATGAGAACGAGGGCCAGCAGACCTTCACCGATTTCCTGAAGAGGAACGCCGATTCGGCACTGGCAAACGCTAAGAATGGCGATGGTGTCATTAGGGACCGCTGGCAGGGTGGCTCGGATGGCTCCGGCGCGGCGAGCCATGCGGCGGGAATTGATGTGCTGGTCGCTGCTCTACAAGCTTCGACTTGAGAACCATGACGATGATGTCTCAGAAGTCGAATCGTTGCTTTTTACAAGGCGTTGTGGATATCACGAGGGATTGTCCGTCGGACCTTGTTCCTAATGGGCATGGTGGCGGATTGGGACTAGGGGGTATACTGCTGTGTTACCCTGTCGTTGCTTGTTCTTTTGCATCTTATACCCAACTTGTCATGTTTAGTTCTTTGCTTTCATGTTTTTGTACGACCGTTACGACCACTATGCCTCAATGGAATCTCGGATTTGTTCACTGTGTCTCTCAACGACAGATGGAAGTCGTCGTGAACATTCATTCGATCGTACTAAAGAAGTTCATCCACTAGCCGCAGCCATGTGAGTAGCAATCTATTTTGTCTCACTCTACCCGCGCCACGATAGGATGGTGTACATCACCGGAGCGTATTCCACCCAACTCCTTAGACTACAAATAACATATCAACCTCCTTGACAGGTGTCGACCCGGATTTGCGGAAGTCTTGTGGCACAGGTTAGCAACCTAACAGGAGAAACATCTCGACATCGTGAAATCACGCGTGCACCTAGAAACTGATTCTGGGCCGGGGTTATACAACACCATTGCTAAGCTGTAGTGTAGAGCTGATGACAGAGAGCCACATGACGATTACCTAGGTATGATTGCATCAATCTGTAGGTAATGCCGAAATCCTAGATCGGCGGATGACATTTTCGTAAAGGGATCTGCACTAGATACATTGGCGCCCTCTTGGGGCCTCGCAAGTTCATCGACCATGGTACGTGGCTTCCAGAACCCCAAGGGAGGTGACTGCCTTCGCGTGACTCCACACTTCCCTAGATCACCGGGGCATAATCATCCTGCAGAAGTGATGATAGTAGTTTGTCACGTCAGGCAAGCTTGTATGGATGGATGGCGCACCACCTCGAGGCTGGTACGGGTAAAAAAGGCTCATGCTGGCAGCCCTACGAGTAAGAGCCGGTCATATCAATCCCCGGCTGGACAATCCGTGAGAAGCGTTCTTTCTTGTGATAAAGCCCCACCTCCCATGTGTGTTGTTATCTAAGCTTGCTGGCTTGCTGACGATTTTCTGGCAACGCGGTTCATAATCACACAATTATGCTGAACTTTCACATACGACCATAGGACGTTGAAAACAAGGCTTCCCGTTCGCTCAGCCCTATTTAAGCAACGTACCGGTGGATTAGTACTCAGGTGGGTGACCACTGGGGAATCCCCACTGTTGTATGTAACCTCCTTTTTGCTGTTCCTGCTGAGTTGAAAATTGCGTCCGGTGTGAGTAGTGGGTGCCGTATGCGGCACGTGGGTAGTCGTTGCTGAATTGGGACTAGTGCACCTGGCACCTCACGCAGACAACACCCGTATTTGACCTGTTGTTGTAAGTGAATTCCTTTCTTTTATATTAATGTTGCCAACTATCAAATATTCTGTCATACATAAGCTTTGCAGTCACGGTGGTATAGGATTGATTACGTAGTAGAAGCCCTGCTTCTTTGAATTGTATAAACTATCAGGTGAAACGGTCCAATGGTCTAAATCACTCTCTCCCTTCAATGCTACTGTCACCCAGCGAGGCCCCGGATATATCAACTGGCTCCCGCTCTTTCGACAGATTAATATCATTCTGATTCGCCTTCAATGCAGTCTGTCCTGCGGACTCGCAACGCCTCGCGCGCACCGCCACCTTAGCCTTCGTTGCCGGCCCATATCGGTCCCGAGTCCCCTCAACTATCTTCCATATTCATGCAAGTGGTCCCGCTGAGCCGAGTTTTGCAGCCATACTCCCAAATGGTGGAGGAGCAGGTACCGTTCCCGAGTTCTCGAAGGGATTGCGTTGCTGAGTGACTGGCTGGCCTGTGGTTCCTCCGAACAAAGAACCATATGATGTAGGGTTACAGGAGGAACATCCAGTTGGCCGGCCGCCGAGATGGCTGATGTTGCTATTCACATCATTGTTCTTCGGAAACATGCTGGCGCCAGAGGGAACAGGTGCTGGTCTCCAAAATTGGGAGTTTGAATCACTTGTGCACTTCGCAAAGGGGTTCTTGGGTGTTTCTGCCTTCGCTGTTTTGTCAAAGTAAAATGGTCTTGGAGCTACTGCAGCTGGTGCGAGAGAGGCGAATGGTGAAGGTTCCGTACCTGCTATAGTAGAAGCAGACGTCTTGCCCTGCGATGTTGAGGTACGACAGAAAAGACCATGTTGATGCTGGAGTGTGCAGAGTGCGCTTGAGAACGGCTCCCTTGGCGGTACAGACGGCGGGGCACCCAGACTCTGGAATAGGCCGGGCCTGGAAGAAGCCATGCCCGATGGGAGGTCATAGGAAGATTGGGCATTTTGTGGCGGCACAAATGGTGGCAGGACTGAACTCAACCCCTGGAATGGGCTTGAGCTGGAAGGAACCACGCCTAATGGGAGGTAGGGGGAGGCTTTGACATTCTGTGTCGATTGCTCGACCTTCGGTGCTGCAGGCGCGAAAGCATAGCCAGGGTTTGAGGCGACTATTGGTACGGGGAACCACCCGGTTTTTGAGAACCCGACTTTCTTTGGTGATGCAAATCGAGCTGGGGCAGCATCCCAGGGGTAAAACACACCGTTAGTCTTCATTGGTCTCTTGCGTTCAGCTTCGTAGTCAGCAAGCCGAATCTCTTCGAGTGAACGGTCCTTGTCGTGCCAGTTCTTATTTGTCGTCATGGTTTGGTAATGAGCAAGACCCATACTCTCAAAGCTTTCCACGTGCGTACATGGCTCTCCTTGCTCCTGTAGGCGTGTCGAGTACGCTTCCGCCGCAGATGGGTGGTGCCCAGTATCAGCCGCTGGACGGAGGTTGGTGGATGCAAAACCAGGGGCAGACGCAACCTTATCAAAGACAGTTGAGTTGTTTGTCTGCTTCAACTCGAACTTTGAAGGTGTGCACGTCGGGGTTGGGTTTGGGAGTGGGTTCTGCGGGAGTACTGTCGTTGTTGAGATGATGAATATGGCAGGCTTGGCCTGCAGGGGTCCTGCCAATGTAGGGAGTTCGACAGATTTCCCATGCTCTACAGAAATGATGTTTCCTTGACGTTGTGCCGTGCGAGACTGTATCAGATTCAACACCTGGGGTTGCAAGTCAAGGAGTTCGTCCATGATGGAGTAATCCGGCCCTAAATTCTGCACCTTGGCTTGCAAGGCATGTTCGCTGAGCTGCAAAGACTCAATTCCAAGGGACAGATTGCAGGTAGTGTCGGTAGATTGCGTCGTTGGACGAACGATGTAGGCCTCCAAATGCGGAATGGGTGTGACTGCGTTGAAGTTGAAGCCTGACGGCTTGCAGGTAGATACGGGGTCACTCGAAGCGTTCCTTCCGAAAAGCGAGTTCGCGGAATACAAAGGCTTGATTATACTAGGCCGCCCGAATGCCACAGATCCTGGTTCTGTCTTCGTGTTATCCGTTGGCCCGTAGGCCTCAACAGATCCGGGTGTCTCTTTTGAGATCGAACCATGCAGTGCCATAGGCAGATCGACGGCATGCGTGTTGCTATTGCCGTGCTTGTTTTCTTTCGCTGACGCAGCAATACATGCGAGATGCTGAGGACTGCCAAATGCTTGGACAAATCTAGAATCATCGGCTGGGCTAAAGACAAGTTAGCAGCTGATCTTCTTGGCTGATTTAAGATATCGACTTACAGATTCAAGTTCTGTGGACTCGACTCTAGGTGGACTTGAGGAGGACTCGCCGCGGGTGTGGCATTCGGTGGTGTCGGTGTTGAGGCTGCACTTAGTTGCTTCGACGCGAGTGGCTCGTTTTTGAGCGCATCTGAATCCTGCTGCTGGAGTGCTTTCGCAAGAAGGAGGGTGTTCTGGATCTCCTCATCACTACTGTTTATGGAATTAGTTCTGGTTCGGTTGAAGAAGATTTCGAAGTTTGACTTACGGATTCTGAATTCGAGTCAGAATAGTGTGCCTCACTATCAGTCTTGTCTGAACTACATGGTAGAAGCAGCGATCAATCACATCCAGCTCCTGACGCTCGTCACTCAAAAGGAAGTCGTGGATTTTCCCTGCTCCCAATACTTTGACGCGAGAGTCTTCGTCTGCTGTTCGCACCGCACGGGAAATAGCTTCAAAAACACAAGCACATTGATTCATGGACTGTAAGACATTGATATAATGCGCGGTGGTCCACATGTCTTTGCCTTGACTCTTGTCCCTCGACACACGTTCTAGCGCTAGGTCATCGACGAGAGTCGACAAGATCGCAGCAAGAGCGAACGTCTTCTGCACTAACTCTCTTGTGGCTTGAGTAACAAATGGAACGCTACACAGGTGAATGATAGGGAGCAAAGCCTGCGCAACACCGTTGGCAGTTGCATGAAGGTTTTTTGCAAAACCGGCAATATTGTCACTCTGCTGATGTTCAGGCATGTCCGGCTGCGTTGGCTGAGTCGAGTTCTTGACTCTGTCTTCGGCCATAGTTGCCAGTGGGACTTCTCTGCGCATAAATGATAGGTGCAAGTAAGTGACAGTATTCGATGGAGCTGGAAATCACAGACGTGCCAAGAACGCGATCCGATTAAGTGAAAGACCAGGGCTGGGGGCGTTGTATGATGAGAAGTATACAAAAGATCGAGGCTGGGATAGTTGATGAGGAGATGATAGGAAATTTGAGCGACAATGGTTTCGTTTTTGTTAAATACGCCAAAGTTTGAAGAGCGCAGGTGGCATAGGCAGCAATCAGGCAGCCAGCAGGCAGCAATTCGGCGCTGCGGCTGAGGCCTCACAGCCGGTCGGCCCATCCCTGCTCTGGAATCAAGTCAACAAACTGAACGTAACATCCATCTCGTTGAACAATAACAACACGAAAATCCCGTGTACTTAGTCAACTTAGAAACTAAAGTTTGAAGAAAATAACGAAAGGAGACGGGCCCTTGCATCAGCCCACGAGAACTCACGAGGCAGGCCAACCTACCGCCTTGCATACGCACCCACGCCTCAACAGCGCACCGCACACGCGAGGCCCCACAGTTTCTAACCTTCACCAACCCCCTTGCATCCCGGACCACTCTGCACGGCTCATCAGCCACAGCATGGCCGCGGCATGCATCCCAGAGACTCGTCGTCCGGGGTCAGTGAACAGACATCCGCAGCGGACCGAGACGGACTGGGACGGACCTGTAAGCAGTCATGTGGACCCGAAATGATGCTCACATTGTGGCTGAGGAAGTTTATGTCAACCTCACTGCTCCAAGCTTCTTCACAGCGATACATCAGCTGTGAAAATGTGAAAGTTTTCATCTCAGCTGTTCTTCAAGTTATGCGACACACACGTCTCGAAGCGCTCGTGCCCTGTGGCACAATGTCTAGCCGCTCAACGTGGCTCCCACAAGGCGCCACTGCAGGTCGTGGGTACGACTCAGAGACTTTACGACGCAGGTGGTACGACCGTTGTACGCCAATGGTCAAGAATCATTCACTGCATGCGGAATCGCAAGCTTTGCAAGAGCGTTTAAGGGGATCAATTAAGACGAGGTTCGAAGAATGTTCATGGTGAGTTGATTATTGAATTTCTCTGAATTAAATTCCTTGCTATCTACCAGCGCCCGAACACCGGGACGCTTGCCCCCAGGCCGAGTGTGAGGGTATCAAAGCGCTAAAGCGCGAATACATAAAGAGTCGTAGGCATAATGAGTCGTAGTCATCAAGCCATCGTGTACGTGTCGTAAGAAACCGAGTCCTGCAACTCGAATCGAATACCAGGGTATGCATTCAATCCATCGCCGAATACACGGCGATATATCCAAGCCCTCCTCGTATTACCGTTCCACCTCTATCCATTATGCACATTACTCCGTTGAGGTAGGACCTTGGACAGCGTGAGGCGCTTAGATGAGGAGCCAGGCGGCAGCAGCGAAGCCGGCAGCGACGGGGACGCCGGTGATCCTGGCGGCGGCACCGGGTACAACGCTGGAAGCGGCAGAGCCAGCAGCGCCGGTAGCAGAAGAGGCGGCAGAGCCGAGGGCGCCAGTGGCAGAGGAAAGAGCAGAGCCAGCAGCACCGGTGGCAGAGGAAGCAGCAGAGCCCAGGGACTCTGTAGCAGATGCAAGAGCAGACGAGGCAGACTCAGAGATCGAAGACAAACCGGAGCTGAGCTCGGAAGCGATCGAAGAAGCTGCGCTTGAGGCCGCGCTTGCTGCAGACTCTGTTAGTGCTCCTGAGCTGTAAACAGTGCTGAAACCAGAGGTAGTGGTTTGGACACTGCCGTCAGAGTTGGTGACGGTAGCAACAAGGGGCACGGTAGTAATAGCGGACTGGGAAGCGCTGCCGGTGGCAGTAGCCTCACCTGATGCGGTACCAGTGACACCTGAAGCGCTGGACAGAGCCGGGTTCAGGATGGACAGGGCCGCGGAGGGCGAGGCAGAGGCACCGTCAGTGATGGAAGAGGCAACACCTGGTGTGAGGTTAGCAACAGCTTGTGAGAAATGTTATGAAGTAACTTACCCTGGCAGATACCAGCAGCGTAACTAACAGCCTGAGCAGACTCCTCACCAGAGCAAGCCTGGCGAGAGCAGTCGCGGACGCCGTAGGCCCAGTTGGACTGCGAGCAGAAGCAGGCAGTGTCGCCGGCGGCGCAGCTGAACTCAGTGTTGGCGATCAGGTTCATGTTGTTGACACACATTTGCTAGAGGAGGTTAGCATTGTCTACAACAATGATAGCTAGAGCAAACACATACTGCGCAAGAACCAAGGTTCTGGGCGGTGACAGCGCCAGCAACGGCGGCGAGGAGGATCATGGACTGCTTCATCTTGACGGTGGTGGTGAGTAGGAGCAAAGGTTGCTAGGCTTGCAGGGAAAGGTGTGGTGAAGAAGAAGAGATGCTAGGCCTGTGGTATGTTTGGTTGAAGATGAGTGAGTGAAGAGTCTTGGACGTGAGGGAGGAGCAGGCTTTATCCTTCTGAGGCCTGCAAACGGTGCGAAGGTCGTGGCTGGTAAGTGAGCGAAGCTCCTACCCTGTTAGCTTGCCCGGCTGGTCGCTCCGCAATTACAATGGCTGGTGCGGTGACGGAGCAGCCGCGCCTTACTCGGATCATGCAGGGATGTGGCAGGCACGATCATCTTGGTCAAAGGAACAGGATTCATGGAGCACACGTTGATTGGCCAATGGATCGAGCTTGCCGAGCCCAGATCCGCTTGAGGCTAGCTGCGCTAACTATCCAGTTTTATGATGTCGCCAACGGCCTTGCTTGCAGTGCCGTGCACAGATGAGCTCGACCTGCATGTACAGCTCACAGTCAAGGCTTGTTGTCCAAGTAACCTGCCACACCAACATCACGTTCAACCTGCTGCGACACCGTCGATTCAAGGCGCCGTGTCACGATCAGAACGAGTCGCTCCCACGCACACATGAGAGCCCCTGTACCGTTGGACAATCTTGCTTTTCAAATCTCGGCGGCAGGATAAATTGTGAAATTACCATCGAACCTTGTTTGATCAAGGAGCGCCTATCGATGTGACGTCTCGTAGCCTCTGGACCTTCTGTGACCACCGACGATAATTCGGTAGCCATCTCGTCTAATCAAACCAGGACGGAGATGGCTTCGATTGTGGGCCAGACCCTGTGCATCTGAGCTGGCATCGCCAGCCCCTCCCTGCACCCCAGCCTCGTGTGGCGCAGTCAAGCGTTCGCTATCTACGCAGCCACACTGATGCGTGGCTTTGCATCACCCTCAAGCGATTGCGGTGTGTCTGCATCGACACTATCTTCATTTTGCTCGGCCAAATGCTTCTCCTCAGCTGAAGTGATGCAGTGTGTGTTCGCACCTACAAACCAGACTGCGGTTAGCACACGGCGGTTTGACGGGGGAGATTGATGGCAAAGCAGGAGCGAACGTACCTAGTTTATTGATCGTCTCCATCCACTCATCGTATGGGTCTGAATCGAACACAATTCCTCCCTTGGCCAGTAGTCAGCGAGAGTGTGAGCAGCAAGAATTTCTCAAACTTACCCCAGCTTGGAGATACGCGATACCATCTTTGACAAGCATGGTCCGTAGCGCAATGCACGTCTGTGGAAGATCAGTCATGGTACGGCCGTGCACCTCAGGGGCCAACTCACGTCCATAGCACCCTCGATCTGCTTATCACCATCGACGCTGCCGTAGCCGAAGTACCCCACAGCGCCAGCATAGACACCACGCTTCTCTTTTTCCAACTCTGCAATCAATTCCATGGCTCGCACCTTGGGCGCGCCACTCACAGTCCCTGTTCCCGCGTTTCAATATCAGACCATGTTATGGAGCACTTGACTTACCTGCGGGGAAAATAGATCGGAACGCATCGAATCGTGTTTTGCCAGGTCGCAGCACGCCTGAAACCTCCGAGACTAGATGCTGCACATGCGAAAACTGTATCAATTAGCAAATTGCTTCCGATGAGATCGCAGTGCGCACGAATGCGATGACGAAATTGGTGGTCCAACCTTTTGCACGACCATCAGCTTGTCCACGCGAGTGGAGAGTGGGTCGCAGACGCGATTTACGTCATTCCGTGCGAGGTCCACCAACATCACCTGTGAAATCAGTCAACTTTGAGCTTGACGTAGGATGGTTAAAACCCACATGCTCGGCCCGGTCCTTCAGTGAGCTAGAAAGCTCTTCGGCCAGGGCTGCATCTTCCTGCAGAGTCTTTCCCCTCTTGACAGTCCCGGCAATGGGGTGTGTGATGATTCTGCCCTGTTCTTCCTTTACCAGCAATTCGGGACTGGCGCCAACAATCTGGAAATCCTCGCAGTCTACGAAGAAGAGATAGGGCGATGGGTTGACGTTACGCAGATTCCTGTAGATGTTGAATGGATGCAGCGAGGTGGGTCGTGCGAAACGCTGCGAAGGAACAGCCTGGATAATGTCGCCTACGCTGATGTGCTTCTTGAGCTCTTTAACGTGACCCTCATACCCTTCCTGACCGATGTTCGACTTGTATTCGTTGCCCAGAGTAATTGGGCCCTGTTCAGGCATCGGCACCTCTTTGTCCTTGAGGATTGTCACGTATCTCTTCAATGTAGCCTTCGCCTCCTCGTAAGCCTGTTCCAAGTCGTCGAGGCTGTCCGGGACCTTGACGTAGGTGATGACCTTCACGACCTGTGCGAAGTGGTCAAGCGCCACAATTGTATCAAAGAGCATGAAAAGACTCTCTGGGACTTCCAAGATGTCCTTCACATCATCTCGGCGTGTCTTGGGCTCGAAGTACTTGACACAGTCGTATCCAACATAACCAACAGCACCACCAGTCATGGGAGGAAGCTGTATCGAGGGAATGGTTGCGACTCTGCTCTTCGCGAGCTCCTTCTCGAGATTGGGTAGAGGATCCGTCTCTTCGCCATGGCCGGGGCCGGTCTTGATGACCTTGCGAGGGTCTGCACCAACGAAACTGTATCGCCCAATAGTCTCTGTCGTTGCTGCGCTCTCGAACAGGAAGGAAAGCTTCGACTTCGACCTGCCACCGTGTCAACCCTGGCTGAACTGCACCAAATGAGTCACGCACTCACTTCGCGGAGACTTTGAGGTATATGCTCGACGGCGTCAGGAATTCGGCGGAGATGGAGGAAAAGACGGGGACGAGGTTGGGCGGGTTCGGAGAGTTGACTGCCGCGGCCAACACCTCCCGTACCGTGTCGAGAGATGGCTGAACGCCTAGCTATTGGGGTCATGCGCTCAGCTCGTATGCCGCTAAACGTGGCGGAACGCGATGCTACGTACCTGTTGCGCCATGTTTTGCAGGTGCAGCAAATGCAGCTATGCTATACTACTGGTTGTGTAGAGGGAGCTCCGGAGTCAATGTCAGAGTCAGACAAAGTCGAGGCTCTTCCTGTTCAGACCCACGACGGTGATCTCCAGCCTTATCGACGAGCCAATCGGGCTCCTCGTTGGTCCGCCCTCATAGTGATTTTCGAACAAGACTGCCCCGCTCGCAGCCACTCCCAGCGGCCAGCCAATGGGCTGCTGCTAGCCAGACCACTGGAGCGTGTCGCAACGCCCAAGACGTCACAGTCGCCAACCATCTTCGCAGCACTTGCGCGTTTGTCGCATGTCCTTCACCGTCCCGCACTGCGCGCACTGCAACCTTTTCTCGCGCATAATCCCCCGGCGCATATAAACGCGCACGCACCCCGTTTTTGGACCACAAAGACCCCTCGAGTTACAGCCGCGCCATGGACTCCCCACCGACGCATTCCGTACGACCGTGGACGCCGCCCGAGACCGAAGCGCGTGGCAGCCCTGAATCCGCCTATTTTTCAGACCCCTTCCGACGAGCATCGAGCTGCGCATCAGACATGGACGAACACCGTTGGCCGCTTCGACGGCCGCGGTCCGGCTCCCCTGGCAGGAAGAGCAAACGATGCGATACATCCAACGAGCCGCTCAGCATCTCGAGGCCAAAGCCTCTCCACACAGTCACCGAGCCTGCGCCGTACACACCAACGAAAACCTCCAGTCTGCTGGAACACGCGCCTGGCGCGTTGCGCTATCCGTACACGCCCGAGAGCTCGCGTATATTACACCCAAGCACAGAGGGCTCGCTATCGCCAGTTCCATGGGATACCGGATCGCGTTCATCGGCTTCACCTGTGCAGAGCGCCCTATCGTCGTGTATCGCGCACTTTGAAAATCTCACGGCGGAGCGCGAGCTCACCGACGATCAGATGGAGTACATTGTTGGACAGTTCGAGAATATGACCTCCTTCCTTGCTGCGCCGGATGCCCAGACGAAGAAGGGCGCCGACGATCTATTTTCTGGTGGAGATTCACCGCGTCCTGCAAGCCCCAAGCCTACGGCGCACGCCATCGAAGATAATAGTAACTATATGGCCCAGGTCGGACAGTACATCAACGATGTACAAATCTACACCGCAGACCTGAAGCGGCGCTTCGAGGAAGCAAAAGCTTTGAACGAGATTCAACTCGCCATTATCGACGATTTGCGAAAGGACGTGAACGCAGCGCAGCAGAACATGCAAGAATCACTGGACATTCCTCCTTCTAAGCCGGGCTCTAGAGATGTTGACAGCAGCTGGGAGTCCATGGATACTGCAGTCGACGATGCCGAGGCAGACAACTCCAAGACCACCATACCACCCAAGCCGGCAATGGCCGACTCCGGTACACAGACCGATGAACGTAAAAAGCTCGTCCCTGCTCGTAAGCCTGCACAGCCCATGAGACGTGGATTTTGGATCGCTCTCTGTGAGGCACTCGATGGCTTCAGCGATGATCTACACGAGCGCTGATGCTTCCCCACCACTCGTCGGCCTTTCCTATACTCTTATACCCTTTTCCATGTCTCGTTCTTGAATTTCACCCAACCTTTTTGGGTCACCTTCATTAGGGAACTGCCTGGCCAGGGCATCGGAGGGCGTTTACTTACAGGATACCACCACGCCTTCACAGGTACTGATCACGAAGCTACGAATTGCATAGCGATGGCGCACACTGTTTTGAATACTACCACTAGCTTTGCTTGCTCGAACGTAGCGTTGAAATACCCCAAAGTAGTATATGCGACTCTTTTCCTCAACGGCTGACACTGCAGAGCGCGATAATCACACGTTCAATTATCTTAATCACTTTCTCGATATTCGCTAATTTTGGTTTCAATGTCTTGACAATGACAATACGTTTGCAAACGTGTCCAAAAATATCACGTGAATATTGTCGTATTGCAGTCTCGAATATGCTCGTTAGGAACGGTGTAACGCGTGTGTTGAGCAGCAAGGCTCGCTGCGCTTTATTTCCAGCAGTAGATTGTTTGTTACATGAATGTCGCCTCCAGTATGCATTCTCATCATTGCTTTGGGTTTTCACCCTCGCATGTGGTTCAAAGCAGAACAGGACCTCACACTATAGACAACGATAACAACTATGTAGCCCGTCTGATAAAGCAATCTAAATTCCGCAAATGACGCGCAGGCTCCCTTGCTTGGCTGTGGGCACGATGCAGAACATCGTTCAATGCAGCACTTTCCAAACCAGAGTGAAGCGCTCAATCATAGTGGAGTACCCCAGACCAGCGGCAGCAAAACCGAGTGATGGTATCGCAGATCTAAAATTGCAACGTAGGCAGACTAGGTAGTTGTTACGGCTATGTACGAAGTAGGTGTATGGGTGATCCGTAGTCCGGCCGGGCCCAGCTAGGTACATACGTGTTTCACGTTGACCGCAATGTTGAGCCGCTTACCCCACCGAACCTGAAGGCAGCCGGTGACCTGCATTTCGTGAATTGAGCTCGTGCGCGACCACATCCTCTAAAGGAATAGGTATCCAGCGCCCTCAGCCGTTGCTGAGTTGAACGGCGATTTATAAGTTCTTTTGGTGGATGACCGTTGGATATATTTAGGAAGGTGTGGCTGACCCGCTGCGCTAGTCGAGGCCCCGACTAGGGAGTAGGGATCCACCGATCTTTAATTCCAGCTCCTCTCGACCATTCACTTCGACATCACTGCCAAAAGTGCGTGACGAGCACTGCAAGGGCTGTACACCTGCTCTTCGCCATAACTTAATTCCTATTTTGCAACACCTTTCGACCCTTGGACCTGCTGCACCGAGTGCGCCTTCTTTTGACTTGACATCTGGCTCCACGCGACCCTGGCAACATGGAAGAGGACAAGAAGCCCGAGAGGCCCACAAGCGCACACAGTTCTAATAGGGGAAGAGTGAGTGGGATCCATGGAATGCAAGCAGGTAGCTTCCAAGGGCTCAAGCTAACATATGTGCGTCGTGACAGGACAGCTTCGAAGATGCCTCTGAGATTACCCCTCGCCCAGAATCACACTCAGAGCGCTCACAGTCACGATCACGGTCCCTTTTAAGCAAGCGCGAGTCTGCCCAACCTGCACTCCAATCGCCGAAGGTCGGATCACCCACGCTCGAAGTACCGGAAGTGTCAACGCAGGCCGACGATGAGGCACAGAACACCAAGGGCGAAGTGGAGGCTACCGAGACATCCACCGAAGACGCACCACCCGCCAAGTCGCCCTTGCTCACGGCACACAGAATATCAGTGACATCAGACATGGACGACGTTTCGCTCGAAGAAGGCTAGTACACCTGTTGCGTTGCAGAGTTGAACTCGGCTGACCTGCGACAGAGGGCACCAAGGAGCTACCTAAGCTGCCCCCGCGAGATTCGAGGGACTCGACGGCTTCTGCAAGTGGGCTGCAGGGCCTCTCTGGACAAATGTCTCCTGTCAAATTTCCACCCCCGCCACCTCCCCCGGTAGTTCAGGAGAAGCTTCCCCCGCCCCCAGCCCCTGTTACAAGAAAACTCACCAGCCCCTTTGCATGGCTTTCACGAAACAGTTCGAGCAAAAAACCTGGATCCCCTCCCCTGCCCCTTAGCGATCGCCGGAACACGAACGCATCGATCCAATCGCTCGGTAGCAACCCCGAGCTCACCTTGAGCAAAATCGACGACGAAGATGAGCTGAAGGGCAACAATCGATCGAGTCAGGGGAGCCTCCGTGACCGCTTCAAGGCACTGAGAATGAGGGAAGAGGCTGGAATCACGATGAGCGAAGAGATGACTAGCGACGGAGGTCTTGGAATAACAAGCCCTGGAAGTGTGGTTGAAAAAGAGGCTGTGGTAAGCCCTGGATCTGGAGCGGTCGCCCGACAGTCAACCATCAACCTCGCACTGGCGCCAGGCACCGCGGCTGGGTTCGCGACTGGGCCATCAGTGGGGGAAGCAGAAGCTGTTGATTGGGACCTGTGGCAGTCCGTAGTAAACGAGGGCCCCACCGTCATTGCACAAACAAGTCCCGAAGAGCTGAACCGCGCTGTCGCCAACGGCATTCCCCAGGTCATCCGTGGTGTGATTTGGCAGGTTCTGGCGCAAAGCAAGAATGAGGCACTAGAGCAACATTACAGGGAGCTTGTCGCGCGAGGGACAGACAAAGAGCACATGTCGGTTCAGGGCCATTCTCAAATGAACGGGAACGGCAAGGAGAGAGATTCCGTTGCATCATCCGCATCCTCGATTCAGTCGGACTGTTCGACTCCAGCTACTACCACTGGCAGCGCAAACGCTCCTCTGAAATCACCATCAATCTCTTCAGAAACTGCCGAGGATCCCATCAAACTTCAGGCTAAAGTGGCTGCCGAGAAAAAAGACAAGACTGCAGCAATCGTCAAATTGGAAAGGACCATCAAGCGTGATCTTGGTGCACGCACAAGCTATTCGAAGTACCTCATGGCAGCCGGGTTACAAGACGGCCTTTTCGGGATCTGCAAAGCGTACGCTCTTTACGACGAAGCCGTGGGGTATGCTCAGGGCATGAACTTCATTGCTATGCCGCTACTGTTTAATATGCCAGAAGAAGAAGCATTCAGCATGTTCGTGACCCTGATGAACAAGTACGGTCTGCGCGATCTCTTCGTCGCGGACATGGCTGGTCTTCACCTGCACTTGTACCAATTCGAGCGGCTATTGGAAGATTTCGAGCCTGCCCTTTACTGTCATCTACGCCGCCGAGAGGTCAAGCCTCAGCTTTATGCTACACAGTGGTTCCTTACCCTGTTCGCGTACCGATTTCCGTTGCAGCTCGTCGTCCGTGTGTATGACTTGATCTTCTCTGATGGTCTCGAAGCTGCGATTCTGAAGTTTGGTCTTGTACTGATGCAAAAGAACGCCGAGACATTGCTAGGAATGAAGGACATGTCGACTTTGACAAACTTCCTGAAGGAGAAGCTATTTGACGTTTACATCGACAAGGCTCCCTCGGCCAACTCCATCCTCGAGAATGGCTTCTTTGGCTCAACAAGTGGGATCGACAAAGAAATCTACCGCGCAGACCAGCTTGTCAAGGACGCTGTAGCAGTTCAGGTTACACCGGAGATGCTGAAGCAGTATACCGCCGAATGGAAGGAGCAACAGCGGGTAGAGAAAGACCGCGAGACTGAACTGCAATGTCTGAAAGAGAGGTCGGCCACACTGGAGACCAAGGTCCGGTCATTAGAAAACCGCGCTGAGCAGTCGGACAGGGAGCATGTCGAGATGGCGTCGGACCTTATCAAGACTAAAGTTGAGAACGAGCAGTTTGCTGAGGAGAATGAGACTCTAAAGACGAAGGTGGAGGAGCTCCAGAAGATTGTGGACACTCAACCCGACGAGGTCGAAAAGAGGCTGAAACATGAGATGGAAACCGTCATGCAGAAAAATATTGTCGTCCACAACGAGAACCGGGCTCTTGAAGAGCAGATGGCCGAAATGGAGCAGGAGTTAGTGGATACCAAGATGAAATGGGCAACAGTAAGTCTACACAGTTAAGATACCGAGGCATTGCTGACGTGTTCTAGATCAACGAAGAACACGAAACCCTCAAGCAGAAGTGGAACAATATTTCCCAGATGATGAGGTAATCTCAGCATCTGATTTGTGTTTTGCCATTGCAGGCGTTTGTTTTGACCTGCATATAGCACATCGGCGCCATCAGATCTATCTGCGAGTTGTCTTGTCGCGTCGAACGCGCATTAATTCGATTCAATGTGTCCATGTTCGCCTCAGTCGCCGAGACTCCTTAAGAGCGGGCGTTTCGTTTCCAACACACATGCTTTGGCAGCTCAACTACGACTAGCTCGTATCTCAATGTACACCCACGGATCGATCAATCGACTTGTCTTTGCATTCTGTATCAGCTTGTGCTCGCTTCTTGGACGGTCTCTACGTGGCGGACCGAGGTTCGTGGCGCTTTGGAGATTGGATACCAAGACATCCTTACAACTCCTTGAGAATACTTGCCACAGCATCATAGTCTTAATGTATCAATAGAAGGGTAGACACCAAACTTTGGTAGAGGCTTGAAATTGTGATGCCGCACCGCGCTCACTTTGAATGCTCGTGCGACTGGTGAGTGATCACACGTGCCAGATGACGCTAGCCAGGTTTAGGTAAAGCTTAGCGCATCAACCCTCGACTCTTTCTCTTTTCCACTCGCGTCCAACACGGTCGCATCACAACCTCACCACTGCGCAGCCAAGCCCATCGCAGTGCTACTGCTCTCCCACTCTATTACTTTCGGAGTACGCGCGACCAAGTTTAAGACTAAAGTATACCTCTGCGACATCAACACGAGGCCATGGCTGCACCTCCCCCGGATCTGAACGCCATCCTGGCGGCTCTCGGTAAGCAGACTTTACCTCTTTGTGCAGACACACGCTGACCACTCAAAAGCTGCTGGACGCGGCCCATCTACTACTCCATCGCAGACGCCGCAACAGCAGCTTCCACACCAGCCCCCGCCTCCAGGTCTCCCTGCAGGCTTCCCTGGCGCGATGCCCTCCGCGACGCCGCCCCAGATCCCTGGCTTTAACTTTCCACAACCCACCAGCTCTGGCAGCCTCGATCTCAGCGCAATCAAGCCTGTCAGTTCTGGCTCAGTCAGCATTCAGGATGCGCTGGCGAAAGCGCGAGGCTTTGCAGCCCAGAAAGGCCTTGCCTTTGATGCGCGTCCGGGAATGGAGAACCAATGGTCCGGCATGGGCGGACCACCGCAGGCTTATGCCATGCCGGCTCATCAGGAAGATCCGCGACTAAGCGGACGCCCTTACCGACGCTCGCGATCGCGCTCGAGGTCTCCTCAGCGTCGAGACAATCCCCGTGATAGCTACAACCCTTACCGAGACGAGCGCCGCGATGAGCGTCGTGGCGCACCTGCTGGCTATGGTCGTGAGCGCTCTCGTTCCCCTTCTAGACGTAACACGTTTTCACCACCCCGCCAACAATATGGCGGAAATGACCGTGCCACACCCCCTAATGACAACTCAGAGGTGATTCTCATTGATTCTTCGCTTGTTGGTCTTGTCATTGGACGCCAAGGTGAGAGTCTGCGTCGCATTGAACAAGAGTCAGGCACTAGGATCCAGTTTATCAACGGCCCTGAGGCCGGACCGCAGCGCCAGTGTCGCATTACAGGACCCCCAAGTGCTCGTATCAGTGCAAAGCGCGAGATCAACCGAATTATTGAGGAGAACGGTGGCAATCCTGCTCGTGAGACTGGTCGCAACGCTCGCGCTCCGCAGAAGGCAGCGGCTCAACAGCCGGCTCTTCGTGAAGGTGAACAGTCGTCTCAAATCATGGTTCCTGATCGTACTGTCGGTCTTATTATCGGTCGTGGCGGCGAGACCATCCGTGACTTGCAAGAGCGCAGTGGCTGCCATGTCAACATTGTCGGTGAAAACAAGAGCGTGAACGGTCTTCGCCCTGTAAACCTCATTGGAAGCCCCGCTGCTGCTGCCCATGCTAAGGAGCTGATTATGGAGATTGTCGATAGTGACACCAAGCAGATGGATGGTTCTAACCACCAACCGCAACACCAGCAGCAGAACAAGCGTGAATTCGACCCCTACGCTGGTGGAGCTAGTGGCGGCAATAAAATCAATGACAGCATCATGGTTCCTTCAGATGCTGTTGGCATGATCATTGGCAAAGGTATGGCTTGTATCAGCTCCGGCTGCTCCGAATGCTAACATGCCGCAGGCGGTGAGACTATTAAACAGATGCAGTCAGAGACCGGTTGCAAGATCAACGTCTCACAAGCCTCTGGTGCCGATATCGAACGTGAGATCGGTCTCGTTGGAACCCGCCAAGCCATCGATGATGCCAAGCAAACCATTTGGGACAAGGTTGATCAAGTGGTCAGTTCGATCCATCCGCTGTTCGAATCCTGTGCTAACATGACGCAGAAGGAAAAGAACAACACTAGACGTCGTGACCAAGGTGGCCAGGATAACAGTTACTCACAGCAGCAGCAGCAGCCTCCACAGTCTTACGGTCAAGCCGCCCCTCAGGGCCAGCCTCCTGCACCCGCAGCGGGTTCCCCAACTGGTGCTGACCCATACGCCATTTACGGCGGCTACCAGAACTACTTGGCGATGTGGTACGCATCGTTTGCTCAACAGCAGCAGCAAGGGGGTGCACCACCTGGCCCACCTGGTGCTTAGCCTGTCCGTGATCATGTACATGATGCTGAGACCGCCGCTGAACGCTGCCGCTTGATGCTTGCTTGCTTGCATGACCGCCGTCTGGACTTGCTTTACGTGGCATGATTATACCCGACCTTTCTGGATTTTTTCTCGACTGTCTTCTTATGCGGGCCCGACACCGCTATAATCGTCAATGACTTCCTCTGCGATGCGATGAGATGCTTACAAGCTGATCACGCCGACCTCGGTCTCGTACGTGGCGTGCTTGACCTCGCTGCCTGTTCTCAGCCCCGGACTTTTCGTCACCTAGTTCGCGTGTTCTGCTGAACCCCGTTGGAGCTCTGTCTCCGCTCTGGTTGACCCTCGCGCTTGAGTGTGCACTCCCGACCCCCGATCTCATGGCGATGCTGCAAATGCCGTGCTGAATCTTGTCATCGCGTGCTCATCTCGTCATTCGGGGCTGTATCAGCGCCTAGACTGTACCATTGTAATCACCGCGCCAGCTACCCGTCGACCGCTATATCCGACTTATTTCTTCTCGATATCTATCGCCAAAAGCCTTGTTCGCTCCACCGTCTTTGCTGGGCGGGCTTCACTGTATACCCCTGGGCTGCCTTGGGCTGGCGGAAGCTTCCAGTAGTCTGGTGAATGTCTCTGGAAGCCTCTTGAACTGCGGAATAGACCCACGGATGTGTGCTGGTCAGCCTTACTCAAGTATAGGAAAATGTCAAATACGTTACTCAAATCAATCCTCTCCCGTGAGACGTGTGTAGTGCATGTGCCCGAGTGTGTCGTGATAATGTGAAGAAGGCAGGACGCTTTGATTGTAGTCAGGCGTCTTGACACGGTGCTTAGTACTACCGTAGGTACTATCTTCGTAGGTATTAGTATTGTGGAGCTCTGCACATTGGCATGATCATCGCTCGATACGTAACGCAGCGGCACACCAATCAGACATGACGTATCAGATACACGCGTTGAATTATATAACACGGTGAGTGGGCCTCAGGGTTTATGGAACACTTCGAATAGCATATCAGTGCTAATACTGATTCTTATTTCAACGATAAACATTCCTGGTCATAATCCCGTTGTCTTCTTGCGCGATGACATGTTCCCTTCCCTCATGACCTTTCCCGAAGACTGAAATCTTTCCCGCATCTTCGCCACACACGCGTGGTCGATCACCAGCCACCATCCGCAGCAATTTCAAGTAAGGTTGATAACCAATACGCCACATTATGGACGTCGTCGTCGGAGAGTGCAAGCTCATGCCTCTGGCAGTTTCTCGGGACCTCAACCCAGCGCACATCCGTGAGTCCACGATTGGGGCCCTTGAGCATTTTCCTCTTTGTAGTTGGCATATACTTGTGCAGTCTGGTAAATCTGATCTTCTGGCCTCCCACGTAGATATTCCGGAGCACGCATTGTTTCAAGGGCAACCCTCGGAGGAAATGGATCACGAAATGGTGCTCATCTGGCTTCGTGAAAGTGATGTGTTCCATCACGAGGCACCTCAGGGTCTCTCTGAATGCTCGTAGGAAAGTAGCCCAGTGCTTGTACCGAGTTTTTACATGTGAAATGTACAATGTTGTGAGACACATGGGTGGCATTGTGGTCGCTAGCGTTTTGAAAAATGCTTCTGAACAATTATGGTAAGCGATATGCAGCTTGGTCAAGGCGGTAGCATTTCGAAAGAAGTGAGCAAGTATCTGAGCATGCAAGTCTTGTGAAGCTACGCAGGATTAGCAAGGGTCCGACATACGTGCAAGCTAGACTAGCTTACTGGTCGCGACGTCGATATCCAATTCAACAACTAATGTCTGGAGCGAAACCAATCGATCGGTTGGAATCTCGAAAAAGTCGAGGGCTGAAAGAGGAACAGCAACCAAAGGGAACCCTGCTTCGACGACAAGATCTTTCAGCAGTGGGCCTTTGGAGAACGTGGCGGACAGAATGGCTTTCAGCGCCATAGCCCAGCGAGCTTGAATTTCTCCGATCTTCTTTGCTCTGATGCCTCGCGGCGCTTCAGGTGGCCGGATTGTGATAGAAGTCAGGTTGGGTAGTCTCACTAGTATCTCGCCGAGAAGGGTCGCACAAGTACCGTCAGTGACTAGTTCGGCTGCAGTGTCATCGAAGTCGTGACGCATGGCCACTGGCTCATTACGCGTAATCCAGTCTCTGCTTGTATGCAGTGAATTCGGCTCTTCGTCCGTCGAGTCTGACGACTCATATAGTCTCTCCTCCTTGATGAGAGTCGAAGCGCATATGGTCAGAGAGTGGACATGCACCCCAAGATGTCCATCGACGATACGCCGGAAATGCGAAAGTACAGCACGGTGGAGTTCGACGAGTACCTGGGAGAAATACTTGATGCCAAATTTGAGCACGATCTTCTCGTTAATCTGGGGGTGAGTGGCGCGCAAGTTCTTCCACGTATCTTCTTCATCGCAACGGAACTCGGCTGACTCGTTAGACAGCTCCACGATGTGGAGGAGCAGCTCTGCAGGCAGATCGGGCAAGGATGGCGCCATGCTAATAGCACTGGAACCAAAGTTAGCGAGCCCTGGATAGCTATATGGGACAGACACACGACCAATTGGGTTACGGTGCAATGTGTGGTTGAAGGAATGAGGGTCAGCGCGCCTGGAGTAAGGAAGGCGGACTTTGAAAGCGTGTTGGCCTTACGACGGCAGCGAAGGAAGGTACGATTCCGACACATGTCAGGACGGACCACTCTCGCCAGAACTACTGAGCTCGTAGTCCTGGATCTTGAAGAAGGATGCGTACACCACTCAGGGTCCCGATGTAGACGCAGTCTAGCATTCACTGGACACATTAGGGGGGTTTGTATGCCGGCAAACACCAAACGCTTGCTTTGACACTGATCGTCTATTTCTTTGTGATATCATCTTATAGTGATCTTATTTTACTTCCGCCTTTGCGCCAATGTAGCTTTTCCGGCACTACTCTCGTTGGACTTCCCAAGCTCTGCCGAGATCCATTCGCCAATCTCCGAAAGCTCCTCCATGTTCACTCCAGTAGGCATACCTAAGCTATGGAAAAGGTGAACTAGATCTTCGGTGGCCACGTTGCCAGTCGCACCCGGGCTGTATGGACAGCCTCCAAGCCCACCTACTGCAGCGTCAAAGGTGCGGATACCGTGCTCGAGAGCGACCACCGAATTTACCAAGGCCATTCCATATGTGTCGTGGAAGTGTAATGCCAGGTCGTGCTTATCAATACCAGCAGAATTCAGGGTCTTCAGAAGCTCTGCAGTCTTCGGGGCGGTGCCCATGCCCGTCGTATCTGCGACTGAGATTTCGTCTGCGCCCATCTCCAGGAGATTGACTGCCAGCTCTGCCACCTTGTGAGGATCTACGTCCGGTCCTTCATATGGGCACCCGAGTGCGACTGAGATGTATGCTCGAACCTTCAGATCCATCTCCTTAGCCTTCGTCATGACGGGCTCGAATCGTTTCAGCGACTCTGCTATCGAGCAGTTGGTGTTCTTTTGTGTAAAACTCTCGGTTGCCGCGGTGAAGATGGAGATCTCGTGTATCGGCTCAGCTGAACCTGTTGCGCTCCGCTCTTTCCCCATAGCTTCGGCACCTGAAGTTGCGGAGGGCATGGCGTTGGGATCTTCTGATGATGTATTCAACGCTGGACCACCTTCTGAAACTGGCGAAGGGGGAGGCGTAGGATACCCATCTTGCCCCGAGGACAACTGAGTATTCCACAATTTTAGGAAGTTGTCGAAACCCTTCACATTCGGAAGCAGCCATTGGTATGTTATAGGCGTGGGAGACTGGAGAGTGTTACGGAGAACGTGTTCGAGGATTTCGGACGAATTTGCCATCTAAGAGTGAATCAGTATCACGCCACGACATCTCAAAGCTCGAGTCTCACCTGTGGTGTCCATTTTGGCGACACAAACGAGCCTGCCTCAATGGTCCGTAGACCAGTCCTGGCCAGTCTCTCAACTAGCTCTATCTTCGTAGCCACAGCAATGGCTTTCTTCTCGTTCTGAAGTCCATCCCTTGGCCCAACTTCTACAATTCGAACAGCGTCACGGTTAGAGGCGGCCGAGGCAATGGTCCTTCGATGACACGGATGGCGGGCAGCGAGACGCGCGGCGCGCAGACAATTAAACTTTGACGACATAATCCGGGGTGGCTACGCCGCAGACAGGGCAATTGCTGTTCGGATGCGGGAAGAGTATGGGGTAATAGCGTGATGGTGAGAGCTGCCACACCACAGAGCTAGATGTGGGGAAGGGCGCCTTGAGCCGAGGGAGCTTGGACGCGTTCGCCAGGCTTGAACCTTCGACAGCCGAGCAGCATCAACACAGATCCATCCAAACTGTTACACAATGGAATCTGGCTGATTGGAACAGTTTTTCAACAATGCTCCCTTCCCCAGATTCCGGCAGTGTCGTGCAATGCACGTACACACAGTCGCAAGCTAAGCATTCGGTACCGCGTACCAATGTCGTGGACGAAAGACAATCCTTGGCATTCGCGACCTCAGGGCTCGCACGACAGTCAATCAAAGGTTGCTCGCAGAAAATTGAGCCAAAGGAGCAGACTTTTCAGAGTGCTTGACAGTTTGCTGTCAATTGAAGCTTAAGTTTACATAAGCCACAAAGCCAGAACTTAGCCTAGATAAGGTTGGCGCAACCGGCGCAACCTTGGTGATGGATGGCTTTTTGCATGTGCTTGTCGAATCACTCAATGGCTTCTTTGCATGTCGACATCCATTTAATTCTGCCGGTCCCGGCAGCACAGACTTCAACCGACGTCGTCAGGAACATTATGCCACTGGGCGTGTTGACCGCTCTTTGATAGAGGAAACTAAACTGCGAGCTTGTTGCGCGATTGCCCTTGTGTCCAACCAGCAGATGGGCTTGACTCTGGCCCATTTCTTGGACGCTAACACAAGGCTGTCGGTGGTGCCACTCTAACTCCTAGAACATGTGTGGGGTGCAAAAATAACTCTCCCTTGTCGCCGGAGAGCCGGTTGTGATAGCTGCACGGCATTTCGGCCTTTCAAAATTCAATATTGTATACGATTGCTAGGTTGCGACAGCCTTGAGAGAGTTCCTTTTGGCTGCGGATCGCATGCTCTATAGGGTTTTGCCTCGGTATAGGAGGGTTTGTTATGATCCTCAGTCGGATGTGTAGCGGTAAGGGATGGAGGCTCCGCGCAGCGACATTCGAGTTGGTCCTGAGTAATACCGGCAAAATTGGTTCGGTCGGATTTGGGAGCCCCGCGGCGTATTTTACCTGCTCGCTACGAGA
The DNA here is from genome assembly GCA_022609225.1 of Boeremia lycopersici. Taxonomy (NCBI): domain Eukaryota; kingdom Fungi; phylum Ascomycota; class Dothideomycetes; order Pleosporales; family Didymellaceae; genus Boeremia; species Boeremia lycopersici. The sequence continues at coordinate 119,158 of JAGKPY010000060.1, forward strand.
TATTTGCGTCTGTCCCCACAGCATGATTTTAGTAATCTGTCTAAAGTTCTCGATCGTGGTTGAAATAGCATCTGATCGTCAGGTCTCTGTAATCTAAATGAGTGTCCAGGATCATCGTCCAGACCACGATAAGGGATAACGGCGACAGCGACGGCGAACGCTCCACATCGTTGCGGATTCCATGTCTTCGGCATCCCAGGTTCAGAGCGGCTGCCGACATGACCCCGTGAGGCTCACATCGAGTCAAGCTCTGCGAAGTTCAGCCATGGGCTAGGCTTTGAGGAAGGGTGATTCCTTCCCGGCAGGGCAATGCAGGACCGCAAGGCACATCACGTCTAAATTCACAGACTGTTTCGAGGAGACGTCCGCGGGCTTCGCCGCCCACTCTCGCACAAGGGCGTTTCCCCAGACTCTGCATCTCTACCCCGCGCGAGCCTGAGTGCGCCAGTGCCGTTAGGTGATACTCATCTCCAGGTACATACGGCTAGCAGCAGGACATCTCGGGAAGACACCTGGTCTAGTTGACGTGAGGTGCCTCCTGACGGGCTGTGTCGAGTGCTTGTTACCTCAGAAAAACTGCTGAGTGGGTGGAGCAGCACTCGAGCATACACGAGGCGCCAAAGTAGTACCTCTGGCCGATGCCTGTGTCTCTTGGCTCTGCCGGCACGTGCACAAACACCAAAGCGGAAAACCAACGGTTCAATCATCGGCCAGAAGAGCGAGCGCTCAAGTAAACTTCTGAGATGGCGCATCTAAGCACGCCGTTGAGATGGAGATTGGATCCAGTGAGGGCCGCCATGCGCCAGTGCTGGTTGCTTCGAATCAGCGCTCTCCACACAGATGAGCGCCGGCCAGAAGTAGCGGCGGAGCGGTAATCAAACATTGGCTGCCCGATCAGAGATCGCCAGGCGGAAGCGCGTGTCATGGCAGTCGCAAACCGCTTAGGGATTTGAGACAATTCAGGAGTACGGGCACTGCAAAGAGCCAGCATGGACGCCACCAGCTGCGCTGCTGCAGTCACTGACAGCGATGCTGCGCAGCCACTGCAGGCGCCGGTTGCGAGTGGGGGCACGGCTGGCTTGCACGAGTCACCACGGTCATATCTTGTTCACATCAGGCCCGCTGGCTGTTATCACTGTCAGCGACGCCCATGGGGACGGTTCGCCAAGAGGTTTTGCGGAGCAAGAACAGCGCACGCAGGGCCGGGCGACTGACATTGTTGGCAGAGGGACTGGCACCCTAGGCCAGGCTTGCATCTCTGCATCATTCCAGCTTCGTCCCGCGGGCGCCTCGATGTCATCGCAATATCCTCATCTGGATCTGCGCTGCATCGCCAACGTCTGTTCGCGCGGGCGGCCGCTCGCGTGCATCCTCGCGCAGATTGCATCACGCCCGCAACCACGGCCTTTTGCGCTGCAGAGCTGCCTGGCTCGCAACAATCGGCGGCCGTGCTTTGTTGCGGGATGATGACGGTGAAGAGGCAGCCGCTGATTTAACCTTGCTTTCCGTGCCCGGAAGGCTTTCCGCTTGGCAGATGCTTTACAGCGGGCGGCGTTCGCTGTGCTCTCCCAGTGGTGAGCGCCTGGCGCTGCTATCTTCTACACAGCTTCGGTGCAGCTTCGAAACGGCGACTCGGTCGGCTCCGTTGTGTGCCTGCAAGCAGGTCATTCGTCAGTGCGCCCACGCCGTCCGTAGCGGCCCTGACGCTATCAGCGGTGGCTTTGTAGAAGCCTGACAGCCGAGCAGGCCCTGGCGCTTCTCACCAGCGTACTCGACACGCGCTCTGTGAATGGCTGCTGCTGCAGGTTGCTCCGACGCTAGTAGCCGGTAGCAGATCGTACCTAGCATGAGTATTGATTGGTGGATGTTCCGTGGCGTCCAGCCTTCTCCGTCCTGCAGGCGAACCACTGTCGCCATCCACCAGCCAAGCTTCTGACCGGGGTGCAACACCTTTTCCGCGATGTAACCCGACCAACAACCCACTCGGGTCTGCAATTCGCCGTCCGTGTGTGGGGTGCGGCAGGGGTTGCCACAGACCGAAGCCTCGTAGCGGCTGCTTCGAACATGCGGGCACCTGGCCGACTCGCTGCAGGCTTCAACCCTCATGCACATCTCAAGATGACCTCTCTCCGCCCGTAACAACCTAGCGTCTAGTTTGCCGCGGTATTTTGCATCCTACTACTTGGCACACCGACAACCCCTGCCTGCTAGAGCCCTGACCTTATCACACTGGGGGACCAAGCTCCTACCCTTACCCGTGAGGGCCAAATAATACTTACCCACCTTGATGCGCCTCTCTATGCTCCATTGAGAATTGCCCCTCGTCCATTTGTCTATCTTTCTTACGCACACGCACCTTGCACGATACTCGCCTACAGATGCAACATTGCCAGCACTTGTAACCAACGTTTACATACAACCCACCATGGCTGTCGCTTCGCCTACCACCACGCAGCCCATTGAGGTCAAGAAGGTCGATGACAGCAACAACGCAGCTGCCGCACCTAAGAAGAGGAGAAGAAGAGCACCCGCCACTGGAGCCACCGAGGACTGCTTCTCATGCAAGAAGCGATCAATAAAATGTGATCGGAGACGACCCTACTGTGGCCAGTGTGTCGAGATTGGAAAGGATTGCACTGGATACCGAACAACCCTAACCTGGGGCGTCGGAGTTGCCAGCCGCGGAAAGCTTCGAGGCATGTCGTTACCCATCGCCAAATCGCCGCCTGCGACCGCCACCACTGCCACACGGAAAGAGTCCTCAGCGTCGACCTCTGGCAACAATGCTTCTAGCAGTGCTAGCCAACATTCGTCCAGCTTCAACAGCCGAGCCAGCGTTGACTTCGGTATCCACTCACCCACAAGTCCTATGAGCCCGGGCAGCATCTACTCCGCCCCACAAGAATACCAGTACTTCGGTCCTACCAGCCCAATCCCCATTCCCTCACCATCCACACCGCTCGGATATCCTATGCAGTCGCCGAGAGAGCACTTCGAAATGATGCACCCGCTCGCCTCGAAGATGAGGCGACCATCGCAACTCAGCAGAGGTCCTCTCCAGAGGTTACATACCTCGATACACTTGCCTTTCGACGAAGGCGGTCTGTCAGCCTCGACCGCATCTCTTGGAACATATAGCGACAGTGACTTCCCATCACCTGGAGAGTACCCGCATACCCCTGCAGACGAGTTTCCCTTTGCGGATCCGTCCATCCCACGGTATTCGCCGATCCACTCCTATGACCACGCGCAGATTGGCTCGATCGACAGCTTCTACCATGAAGCTCCCCGATCATTACCCATGGCTGACGACATGAGCTCCAGCGTCAGCTCAGATCAAAGCTTACAGGACTACGTCGAGGTGAGCTCGGCACAGCAAAACATGGGTCAGGCCGTGTTCCACGATGCGGTTTTTGTGGAGGGGGATGCAAGCTCGAGTTATACTGCGTTGTCACAGCCAGCTTTCTCCTTTCTTCCTTCGGAGGGTACGTCAATGTCTTCTTACGGTTCCGGCCCCCTGTCTCTCGACGTACTCGCGCTCACCACATCTATTCCTCAGAGTCTTGCTATCGCTTCGCCCCTTTCCCATCGGATGCTATCCCTCATGGACTATTACGACAAATTTATATGCCCGGTACTGGTGGCTTTTGACGGCCCTTCGAACCCATATCGGATGCATATCATCCACCTGGCCATGCAGAACGACGAGCTTCAGAACGCTATCGCTGCGCTGGCGACGAACAACATGCGCATGCGCGGAGGCCTGGAAGGGCGGCGGTTAAGTGCCCCTGGCGACTACCGCCTTATCCCGCAGCATGCCTATTCGCAAATGACTGCGCAGGAGCTGAGAGAAATGCATGGAGAGCCTACTAGCGAAGAGAAGCATTATAAGGCCCAGTCTATCGCACTATTGAACAGGAAGCTAGTGGACATCAACGGCTCGCAGGACGATTCTGTGTTGGCCACTCTACTTATCCTTTGCCTTTTCCATGTCTGCGATTCAGGATTCACAAAATTTAAGACCCAGCTAGCAGGAGTTCAGAAGCTTCTTGCTATGCGGGACAGAACAGTACAATCAGAATTTGTTGGCTGGATCGAGTTGTTCTTCACCTGGTTCGATGTTATGACAGCCGCTGTCAACGACCGCGAAATCGAAGTTCGCGGCGATTCTTTAGACATGATGAACCTGACTGCCAACCTTGGCGCATTGGAACACCACTCCGGTTGCGAAGGACGCCTTTTCAAGCTTATTGCCCGACTCGGAAGGCTCAACCTATTGAGTCAAAATAGGCCTGTACGCGAAAACGACGACACGCCCCAATCTTCTCCACGACCTAAGAAAATGAATGACTTTTACTCTTTCAACTTCGACCAAATTGACGGCAACGGCTGGGGCACTCCCATCATCGAATTTCAGGATCCTTTCGCTTCAGCGCGAGAAGACCCCCGCTCCCCATTCTGGGTCGAGTGGAACGATGTACGTGTGCGCCTTCAGGAGTGGGAGTTTGGTGTGCCTGGCGAGAACTCTGCAGATTCCTGCGAAGCAACATCATCGATGCTTGCCATGACACCCAACGATGCGGCGCTTCTCCACATTAGTGAGAGCTTTCGTTATGCAGCGCTGCTCTACATAGAGCGTCTCGCCCACCCTACGGTGCCTGCTGGTGCCCTGAACTTCCAGAACCTTGTCGCACAAGGTCTCTTCCACATTTCACAGATCGGCATAACGAGCTGTGTCAACAAGTTCTTGCTCTGGCCGCTCTTCATCGTCGGCACGGAGTGTGTAGACGCCGAGCACCGCGCTGTTGTGCGACAGCGCTGCGTTGAGATTCAACGTGAGAGCGGATTTTTCAACAATCTCAGTGGCCTCGAGGTGCTTGAGCGCGTCTGGCAAGATGACGATGAGTGGCTTGATGGCGACGTGCAGAGCCCACGACATGGTCCTTTTGGTACATCACAACAGGCGTTCCGGTGGAGAAAAGCAATGGATCGTGTTGATGGGGAGTATATTGTCATCTGATCTTTTTGCCAGGATGCAGCGGGATCTCGCATCTGTTGGGAACATGCATGAAGGACGGGGATTGTATTGGCTAAGCCAAAAGTGGTGATGCGTTGAAGCGATAACGTTTAACTGTTTGTTTGTATATATCGCGAGATGTTATGGGCATCGATACCCTGAGAGACGACGCAGCATGATCTGCGATCGAATAACGAAGTCATGAAAGCGCCACTATTCTACTCTACCAACTCACGCCTCATTCCATGTGATAGTCCACCCCTTCGCCATTCGTGATCAGCAGATCTATTCTGTTTGAATCTTGAAGGACGTCCTCCAGACCACGGTTATGTCGCACAGGCTCCACCCACCGGTGAACTGGCATCCCACAACAACGACCTTGTGCACCACACCACGGTATCGCCCACCTTCAGCCTCCTCGCTCATGTCCTTAACTCGTCGATTCGTAGCGTCACCTAATCTGGAGCGGAATATACTTCAGCCAGTCACCATGTGCACATTGCACGCACGACTCGACGTTTGCAGATCCCCTGCGCCTGCCCCTTAGCCACCACTTCACACGCAACGGCGTTGCGACAAAGCCCCGGCGAAGTGCCACAGCATTGTGTGCCTTGCCAAGTGCGCGCCCTGTGGTTGGCCCGGCAAGGGCGGGGATAAGATGTGTAAGCACAGCGTTCGGACACGCCGTGAGCAGCGTTCGCACGACGCGCGCTCCTCCTGTCTCGCCTCCTGAACGGTTACCAAGAGCTCTGAGGTATGTGGCTGTGAAGGGTTTGCGATATCGTGGCTTTGCAGTCTTGGACGCGACACGCGTGGTGGTTGGGTGCGCGATGCGCTTGGCCCGGCGCCGTCCGGCGTGCCGCTCAAGGGATCGTCGCAGATCTCTGCCAGGTACATCGTATGTAGAGTTGGAGGGTTCCCGGCTTTGCCTGCCTCTCGGCTGCACAGGTGTACCTGTGCGCTCCGCTTGACACGCAAACTACCGGCTTGTATTTGCTGTCGGGAGTTCAACAGCTGCCGATTCGAGCCGCCGGATGCTCTGGTGTACTGCATCCGCGATGGTGATCGGGGTCACTTCTGGAGAGAGATTGCGGCACGGGAACGGAACGATAGCCTACCCCACGGTCTCTCGATACGAAAAAGCCACTGTTTCGTCAAGTGATCTCAGGGGCTGTGTTTTCCGCCTCTATCTCTGCATGAAAGACACCAGGCCGTCAATCTCCGTGAGTGCATGCCCCACGGAGGCACACTGTCAGATTGTAGCGTTCGGCATAGAGCTGCGATGTCAAGCGCCCGGTAGATCCGAATAGGCAGTTGGATGGTGGTATTCAAGACCAGACTAAGGACCCAATAGCGATTCAGAACGTGCTCCGGCTCCGAGCAACCGTATTTAGTACACAGCTAGAGTGGACTACACGAAGGCTATTAAAGATCGTCATTGTCCATGACCACGCACTTGTTTTCCAGACACGCGGCACCAATGATTAGATATCTGAAATTGAAGTCGGTCCGTGGTGCAGGTACGTTTTTGCAGAAGAGGTTCTAAACGCCGTTTTCCCTATATGTCGCCTACATTACCAAAGAAGGTAATTCTCATGCCTGTCGATCTTGCACATGTGATTATGCGGGGAAGGAATTCTGTACGTAAACAGCAGAAACCACGAACGCCCTGACTGCCTTGTCAGATTTAAGGACGAAGCTGGAGTCACGCCGTGATTCCAGGGGCGACGGAGTGGCAGTGGGGCGGTTGCCCGTCATTTCCGCAGTGGAGGTCCGTCGCTGATAGTTTTTGGCGGTGCAGTGCTTTGTGCGCTGATTGAATGAGAAAGAGTTTCGGGAGAGATTGCTACTTCGGGAAAAGCTGTAGGCCGGAGGTGCCGCCGTGGCCAAGCTCGGCTTGCCATTCGGCGATTGGCTCTGCGGCACTGTGTACATAGTGATCAAAAATTGTCAACGTAGCGCACACGACAGCTCACGCGCACAAGCTACTATGTAGGTTATCGTACTGCACAATGATTACATTCGTAATCATCTTATGCGACAGCCTGCCATGTAATCATTCTGCGAGGACAACTTGATTCTGTCTACATCTATACCTCCGAACTTTTAGCACGAAAACAATGCCCCGAAAACATTCCCCCGATACCTACGCCTCTACTCCATCCCAAACCCAATAGCCCAAGTCCTCTGATGCAAGTCCCAGTGTTCTGAACTTCGGAATCAGTGGGAGTATAAGAAACGCATTCCCACCCAACCACCGCAAGCACACACTCGTTTTGCTCATGGAACAGTCTTCACAGGCGAACTTATCTGAATTTGACTCCATGTACCATCGATAGGTTCGGAGCCCGAGATAGTGCTGTTGAAGGCATCGCTGCCCGTTTAAGTGGCTGAGGTCGTAGTGGTATAGCTGGAGAGCAGCAACTTCTCGAACCTGTGGACACATCCGTCCGAAGGGTACAGGATCCGAGTGGTAAGCATCAAGAGCGTAAAAATCGTACCCAGCTGGTATCTCGGAATGCAAAGTGTGGTGAGTAAGGGACAGTGAGCCTGGTGGCGTATATGTCAGTGTGATGTACTCTGTGCACCGATCGTTCTCAGTGTGCGTTTGGCTGCTTGTATCTTCAGCAGTGCCTTTGCTTGTCGCAAAACCTTTTCTACACTCTTCAGTCAGTGCAGTGATGAGGTCTGGGCTGTCATATTTCAAAACGGTGGCGTCGTTGTCTAGTAGTTCGCCACTGAAGCCTCGCCCACTCAAGGCCTTCGTGCGGAAAGCTTTCTGTGTGGCAACATTTTCCTCTAGGTTTACAATTTCTTTGCGGTGTGGAAGGGCTGAGGAATAATCGTCACTCTTAGTCGAGGGCGCTACGAGGTGCTGGTCAAGAGGGCTATTACCGTTATTTCTCTCGGAAACACAATGCTCGAGCACTTCGTTTTTCCTCTTCATTCTCTGCAAGAGATGCCCAAGACCGGAAGTCTTTCTACTGGATTGGGTTCGTGTAATTGGTTGTACTGGCATGATCTGATTACACTGGTCTTGTCGAGGTGGTCGTTACCTTTAGTAGGGCAAAGGGGGAATTTCAGGTCTTGAAGCACAGAGCGAGTCCTCAACGTGAGACAAGAGACAAACCAGACATGGTGTTCTTTCAGTCGGTCTTTGTTTGTACTATGTTCAGTTACTATCGTCAACTGTCTGTTTGTCTCATGTTCGTTCACTCTTAATTGAGGCAACAAACAGGACAAATGAATGCCAATGACGTGACGTTGCTAATTAACGTGATTCCTCTCATCTCAGAACAACTCAGACTGAAGCAGCAAGTGGATCTGCTCCACACAACCTGATCCACATAATGTGGATAGGTACCGCAACGGTATCTGGAATCCTTCACGAGATCCACAGCGCACTGATACATGGAGCTCGATGTCGTTATCTCGGCCATTGTTTAACACATCGAATGAATCCCTTTTTGCACTAAGACTCCGTCTCTGTTGCGTCAGCGTCCGAGATCCTTCGTAAGCCACTCTGCTCGCCCTGCGGATCATGCCTCTACTTCGCAATGACTTCATTACGAGTCATCCCCTCTTCCTGTCCATCCGGCCACGATACGAGCATTTCCGCATCCCAACCAAAGCTTCCCAAAGCACAAAACTCTTGACCAATTTCTTGACCAGCGCTTCGCGCGTCCCGCTGTCTTGTTTGCACAGTTCCGTCCCTTGCCAGCCTTACCGGACTCCCAAAATGGCAAACCTCACGACCGCAATTCCGGCCTTAATACACCCACTATGTACTATGCCCGCCCTGCTGCGCTCTGCCCCGCTCGTGCCCATCAGGCGATGCCCGCAGGCTACACATGTCGTTGCAAAGGCCTTCCCGTGACCCCTGCGCGCTAGGCTTGCGCCTCGCTTCTCGAATGCACCCAGCCCTAGCGCGCAGATGGCCTAGATCCCGCGCGTACATATCAAACCGCATGTGATGCCTTGCATCGCGATAAGGTGTGCTGTGTTGTGTTCTGGAAATGGCGTGGAAGATTCGGTGCAGGCATGTAGATACCTAGCTTCGGCGTTCGACCTTGTTCCTGCTTTGCGGCAGCGCGTGCGACATGCCAGCAAACGCTGTGGCTGGCATGAGCAGGTCAGCGTGATGGAGTGCTCTTCCCGCTCTTGCAGCTCGCTTGCAGGGACCATGCAGAAGCGCCTAGATGGCTGTTGATCGAGATGTAAGTCCAGAGGCGCAGTGGAGACGACACTTCCACCGTGCGCAGTTGTCTGTTTCCAGCTTGAAGGTACAGAGTATTGCTGATTGCGTGCTTCTTGCCTTATTGGTGGATATGATTCGCGATGCTTTAGGAAAAGAGCGTTGAGGTAGATCGCAGCCTCGTATCAAGTGGAGACCTCTTTACTCTTCGTACTGGAAGTTCCGTTCTCCATTATCCGCGTCCGTTACGAGGATGGATACTTCCGTCCGTCCCTGGACCCCTCGTTTCAGTCAACGGGCGGGCATGTGGCCTGTTTGAGCATGAGTCCGACTGGCTGTTAAGTGCCCAGAAATGATGCGACCGCCCAAGAATTGTGGTGCCGTTCAGCCCGTTAATTGTGAACAAAGCAGATCCTCGGTCTCAACTGGAACTAACTGCGACGAGCAAGCTTCCAGAGCGCTCGAGCAGTAGCCAAAACACATTAACCTATCTCTCCGCACGTTGGCAGTGACAAAATGTGCAGGTCACACCACGTACTGGACTGTGACAGGTACATGTTGATGCATCAATAGCTTGTTCGAATGTCGTGCATGTTTCAATAGTCTCTCTCACGCGAGAGTTCATTGGTGAGAACTGGTGGGATATGCAATGGAAGGTGAGAGGGAAGGATGCGGCATGCCTCGGCTGCCGTCGGAATCTGGGGCCCGTAGACGGGCCGTGCTTCTACGACGTTCTCGAAGAGCAGGGCTATAACAGCCCTGGACCACGAAGGCGTAAATTGAACCCCCGTGTTATGCGGTGGCTTTGGCTTGTGATCGTGGGTGCTTGTGACCACACTGTCATGCAGATTGCTCTGCTGCTTGTTGAGGGGGCATCAGTCTGAGTGAGGTATGATGCTCAGGTGTCGAAGTGTGGGATGAAGGCCGGAGCTATCCGTATCAGGAAGGTGGATTGTGTATGAGATGTATCTAGCTTTGAGAAGGTTAGAGGCGGTGTGCTGCGGAGGAGGCTGGGAAACCCTGGTTAACAACGGTACGGGAGAGTAAGCGATGAGAGCTAGGGTGTAGTTAGGAAAATAGGAACATTTGTGTGTGTATCAATGACATTCCATACCAGTTCACAATCTCAGACGGCTCACAACAGAGTAACGATAATGCATATGACGGCACAAGATTCAATTACCGGCTTCAAACTACCGCAGATGTCGGTTGTTGTTACATGCTCATCTCGTCGGCGTCTTCCTCCTTGTAGCTAACCTTACTCGCCGCAGCTCTACCAGACTTTTTCCGCGTAGGCGTGGGTCGTGCAGCTCGCTTCCGCGCGGCAGGAGCCTTGTCCTCATCGTCCAAGTCGCTGAGCGGTGGCGAGCTAAGACCATCTTCGTCATCGGACGGAGAGGGTGTAGGGACAGTTCTCGGTGCCTTCTTCTTTGTCGAACTAGCAGCCCGTTTGGGCGCCGCCTTCTTAGCTGGGGTCTTGACTTCGTCAAGGCCTGCGGTTTCACTAGCAACGGAGGCATTGTCGGTGGCTGCAGCCTTCTGCTTCTTCTTAGCCGGAGTAGCGGCGCCCTCCTCTTTCTTCTTGATAACGCGCTTCGGTGGCCGAAGCCATTCCTCCATTGTGGGCGGCCAATACACTCGTCCCTCAGGCCCACCCATGCCCAGCTCTTCGTCAGGAACGTGGGGAGGGGGGACATCCTCCTCCTCCGCTTCCTCAAGCTTCGCGTCAATATCCTCAAGATCGTCGGTCTTCTTTTTGCCCTTCTTGGGCTTTGGCTTTGGCTTTGGCTTCCACGGCCTATTTTCATCTGGTCGTTGATAAGGGACAATATCGTTGATCCGCTCAAAGCCTGGCAACTTGAAAGTCCGCATAAGCTCGAAGACGGCTTGTTCTTTGTCCTTCGCCTCGATCATCAAGTCCATTGTATCTGGGCACGGAGGGAAGGTCATCACACGCGGCGAGTGCTTCCTTCGATCCCGCCCTGTGATGGCACCTGGACAAGGCTCAGAGTAGTGCATCTTCGGTGTGATGTTCTTCCTTGACCATGTTTCAAGGATCGCGGGATACATGTCCATGACATCTTTTGTGCCTTCCCGAAGCTTGGTGTTGTCGAACAGAATGTTGTGGTGATGGAAATCAAGCACGAACGGTATGTTGAGTTCCTGGCACATTGGCAGAAGCTCATGAGCGTTCCACACCACATCATCATTCTCAAGCACAAGTCGTTTCTTGACACCATCCGAAAGCCTTGCGTAATTCTCACGGAATCTCTCAAGGGCAGCTGGTCTGTCACCAAAAGCCCCTCCTAGATGCATGATCATGACAGCGTCGCGGTCTTGTTGCGGTGGCAGTTTGAGCAGCGACAACATCTCGGCATGATACTCAAGATCACGGATAGCACCCTCAATGACAGATTGCCGTGGTGAACCCAACTGCGTGAACTGGCCTGGATGTGTAGTGACTCGGTGGCCCAACTCAGCAATGACTTTGCCAGCTTCGGCCAGAGCTTCTGCAGCAAAAGGCTCAAGCTTGTAGCCATACTGCTCATGACTCGCAAACGGGAAAATCTCGCTGCTCAATCTCATGAACTTAATGCCGTACTTGTCGTTCCATCGAATCATCTTGCTGATATCTCGAGCGTTGGCCAGACCCAGCTCCTCGACATACTTCTGTCCTCGTGCATGATCAGCCGGTTGCTCCTTATCAGGGCGGTTCTTGGTGGCATGTTCCGGCTGGGAGGGGTCTTTCAAAGGGTGGCGATGTTCGATGATGCTCGCGATCCGGCATGTTCTGGAGCTGAACACGGGAGGATTGGCGTTTCGAAGGTAGGTGTTGAGACAAGCCTGAAATGCGTGTTAGTCAGGAAAGGTGCGTGGGGTCATGCAGGGGGCATACATATCCTAGCCGCCCCTTCCACGGAAGAGGAAGGTATCCAGAGTTGACAGGAGGAGGCCGTGCCAGGGCTTGCTTGAGCTCCACTTCATCCCCCTCCTCGCCGTCTACAGCTTCGGCTTCAGGATCGCCAGTGACACCTGCATCTTCTGCAGGGGCTGTGCCGTTCTCTACAGCGCCATTTGTGGGTGCTGTATCGATGTCTCCGCCTTCTGTCTTCACATGTGTAGCGCCAGCCTTCTTTCTCTTGGCCCTGCCGGCCGTTGGCGCTACAGAAGTGGCTCCGGCTTTGTCAATGCCCTCGGTACCCGTCGATGGAACTACCTTGACCTCCGTGGTTGCATTTTGCGAGGTCGAAGGCTTAGCTGAGGCCGCATTGACGCCGTTCACTGCATTGCCGGCGTTGATGTCGTGCTGATGCAGGTGGGCCTCACTTTCGGCGCATTCATGCCCATCAGGTGAAGCGCGTAGAGCGTTGGGCGCATCAAGGACTTCAGGGTTAACGTCTGGATTCGTGACTGCGGTACCCCCACGGGAAGATTGTCGGCGTGGTAGCTTCTTGTCCTTTCCTGCAGCATTAGGAGGCAAAGGCACTTCAGAACGGCGGATCTTCGAACGATGGGAGGGCGCTTCAGTGGCGACAGGCGATGCAGCTACAGCTGATGCCTTCCGTTTCGGAGGCATGACTGGAAGATAAGGGGCTGCGCAAACGCTATGCAAGACAAGTGGCGCTCGCTGTGCTGTTCGATATGCAATGATGGAGCTAACCTTATGTACTGAACGTATCATCAAAAGAAGCAGCTGGGATTGGCAAGGAAAAAGAGACGATATGAGTTCGAAGGAATAAGGTGTAGAATCGTGCGATTGCTTTCGCAAGCCATGTTGAACGGAATACGCGTCAAGCTCTGAGCGCTTCGCGACAGACAGTGATGTCATGCCAAAAGATTGTTCAGATCTAGTTAGATCGACGATGGCTTCGATCGATCTTGCGATAAGCGAGACGTTAGGAACCATTCACACCTCAACACCATGAACGTATCGCGCACTGCGAAGGGGATCTCTCAACTCAGCATAATATGAATTAAACACTGGAAGATATGCACACTGTGTTCTAGTCTATGTCAGTTGACGTGCACAATAAGGGTTGAGAGGAGCGCACCATTAAAATGATTTGACTTGCATATTCATTTGCTAGACATGCGTAGACGAACACCGACGCCTTGCACTCTCAATCACACACTTAAATGCTAATAAAGAAGCTCTTTTCACCTTCTTTTGGCTCAACCCAAGCCCTCTTCAGGATTGGATCCGCACAAGAGATGCGAATCCTTTCCGGCGTTGCAGGACTCTGTAGATGCAGCACACTAGTCTCACCAAACTCCTTCCTCGCGGCCTTCAGCGCATCACGGATTGCGAAGAAGACACAGCTTCCCATAAACAGTGGTGGTTCGCCTGTTAGCCGTTAGTACCATCTCGTACTAGAATGGAAAATGGTGAAAGACTTACCGATACCCCTCGACCGCTGAATAGTGCGCAGGTTCTCCCACTGCACATCCTTCAGCAGGCTAACATTGAAGACCTGCGGAATATCTCTGAAGCCAGGAATCTTGTAGTTGCCTGGCCCCTTTGTGAAAATGCCTCCCGTGCTCCTCTGCCACAAACTCTCCTCCGTAGTAAATAGACCCTGGCCTTGCACGAAGGCACCCTCGATCTGACCATAGTCAATCGCAGGGTTGATACTCCTGCCAACATCCATCTTGATGTCTGCGCGCCGCGTTGTCCAATCGCCTGTCAATGTGTCGATCTCGACCTCAGCAGCAGCAACGCCCTGTGTGAAGTAGAAGAACATCTGCCCCATGTTGGCCCCCCAGACATAGCCAATGTCAGGCGTCTTGTAGAAGCCCTGGGCGCTAAGGTTGCAGCGGTCGAAGTATGCCACATGCGCGAGGTCTTTCATTGAGGCGCCAGGGCCGAGCTTCTCGCGGTACGGCTTCAGGCGCTCGTTGAGCTGCTCGCAGGCATTGTAGATGGCGTAGCCGTTCAGATCCGAGGAGGCAGATGCAGCAGTGGAAGATGAGTTTGCGACTGTGTTAGTTGCTGTATCACTAATGAAAACGCTTTCGAGTGGCACCTGGAGCGCTTCGGCTGCGATCTGTGTCATCTTTGTGTGCAGGCCTTGGCCCATCTCCGTTCCACCGTGGGCAACGAGAATCGAGCCATCGTGATAGATGTGAACGAGTGCGCCAGCTTGGTTGAGGAACAATGCTGTGAAGGAGATACCGAATTTCGTGGGAACGATTGCGAGGCCACGTTTGTTCCACTTATGTGTCTTGTTGAACTCTTCAATCTCCGCACGCCTGCGAGAGTACTCCGACTCTTCCTGGACCTGCTTGTACATGAGCGGCACATACCAGTCCTTAATTTCTTGGTTGAAATGTGTGACCATGTTGCCCTCAGGCGAATACATGTTGATCTCGCGCAGCTTTTCAGCGGGTATGTTGAGATGGTCTGCAATCTCTTCCATGAAAGTCTCACAGATGAACATACCCTGGGGCCCACCAAAGCCGCGGAAGGCAGTGTTAGAGACGGTGTTTGTCTTTGCTACTCTGCCACGAACATGGACATTGGGGATGGAGTAGACACCGTCGATGTGGGAGAGAGCACGCTCAACGACAGCACCGGACAGATCTTGGCTCCAGCCGCCGTTGTTGAAAACATCCGCGTCGAGTGCTTGCAGCTTTCCATCTTTATTCACCGCAACCTTCCAGCGAGCAAGGAAAGGATGGCGTTGCCCAGACGTCATGATATCTTCGTCTCGATTGAGCATACAACGAACGGGTCTGCGAACCTTGTTGGCTGCGACCGCCACAATGGCGGCGAGCTGGACCGATCGCGTCTCCTTACCACCAAAACCACCACCCATACGCTTGACACGGGCATTAATCTTGTTAGCAGAGACACCGAGAACCTTCGCTACGTATGCCTGTGTTTCTGCCGGATTCTGAGTGCCGCTGAAGATCTCCATCTCGCCAAACTCAGGCTTTGGCACTGCCACACATGCTTGGGTCTCCAGGTAAAAGTGTTCCTGCCCCCCCATGCGTGCTGTTCCGGTGAAGACGTGATCAGATTCCTCGAAAGCCTTCTCCGTGTCTCCCTTCTGGATGTGACGGAAATGTTGGAAGAAAGAGTCTTGCTGAATAGCCTCCTCGATCGTAAAAATTGCTGGCAGCTCCTCATATTCGATTTTGACGGCCCTAGCTGCTTGTTCTGCATGTTTTGGTGTGTCCGCAAGAATCATACCAATAGGTTGGCCTGCAGAGAACACTTCGTCGACGGCAAAGAATACCTCATCGCAAGAAGGCGCTCCCCACCAGTTGGATTCTGGTGTTGCTAGATCTTTGTGATCTACGTAAGCAGCGACACCAGGTAGATCTAGTGCTGCTTCCGCGTCCACACTGACTAGCTTGGCATGTGCCTTTGTTGATAGAACCATGCAGCCGTATAGCTCATTCCGCTGAAGGGGAATGTCGTCGGTGTACTGGGCTTCACCCGTTGTTTGCTGCATAGCAGCGACATGGTTCTTTGTTTGTCCGACTTCGCTCTGCTTGTATGCCTCAGCCGCCTTGCCATCTTTCCAGCCGCTGCTGATGTCTCGCTCGATCTCGCCAATTGCCTGTGTGTCGACCTCGGCCTCTTCAGCGTTCAGACCAGCGAGCACTTCGTGGTAGAATTTGTAAAAGAAACCAAGGGCAAGAGTTTTCCTGTATGTTGCCATGCCACCGGGTACACCAAATCGTAGGTCGAAATCTTCCTCAAGCTTAGCCATGACACCTTCCAAAGTTTGCAGGTCTGAAAATTTCCTGTCTTTGAGAAATGCTGTTGCCTTTTTCGCGACGATTGTTGTTGGTGCCATGCCACCATAGACAAGGCTGACGTCCGTGACAGTGTGCTCATCGTCGAGCACCACTCTTAAAGCTGCGTTGACAATAGCGATGTCGTCGTCCTTTCGCTTTGATTGCTTGTATGCACGGATGTATTCGCCCTTCTCCTTCGCTACAGGGATCCTGAGAGCGGCGATAATAGCGTCGGGAGCCAGAGCAGTCTGCCTATACCCCTTGAAAAATGTCGACATCGGAATCTCTGTGGTCTCTTTCAGACTTTTTGCTACCAAAGTCGCATTGAGAGCAACAAAGACAGGGTTAAGATCCGAGATAGGACTGGCTGTTGCGAGGTTACCTGCAGGCGTGCCCACGTTCCTAATCTGTCGTCCGGCGAAGTAACGAATCTGCTTTAAAATGGTGGCGAATGGCTGACCTCTGTCTTTTCCATAGTGCTCCATAGCATCTTCACATATCTGCTCAAGATCTGTAAGCACCACGTTTCCGCCAATCTCTAGGTGATCGTCCTTGAAGCTAAATTGACGCAGCTCGGGAATGTCGCCGACAAAGACGGAAGCACTGTAGTTCATACCCTTGAACTTAATCTCGATTTGCGTCTCTGTAGATCCGCCGATGAGCTTTGCAGAAGGATGAGCGTTCTTGATCTCAAGCAACTGCTTCAATGTTGTAGGTCTGTACCACCTCTTCTTCTTGTTGCCAAAAGCCAGCGGTCTGAACTCATGCTTATGAAGTTGTGGTGGGAAGATCAACTCGGTATCTGGCTTGTACTCGATGAAGCCTGGAGGCGTGAAGCGCTTGATGGGCTGGTCATCGCCGTTTGCGCTGCCAGTCTTGCAGCATCCACCGCCGTTGGCTTCCTTTGTGCCCGTTTTCTCCATACAGCATCCACCTCCGCCGTTTGCCTTTGCCTTGCCACAACCAGTCTTGACACTGAAACTTTGTGCGGCATCTAGAATCGGCCTGTAGCCTGTACATCTGCACAAATTGCCGTCGAAGGCTTCTTCGACGTCGTGTTCGGTGGGGGCGTCGGTGTTACGGAGGAGAGCGTACAAGCTCATGACAATTCCGGGGGTGCAGAAACCACACTGGCTGCCATTTCCTTTCGCTATTCTCTCTTGTGCTGGATGCGGTCGCTTGACATTGCCTATCCCCTCGACTGTTATGACGTGCTTGCCGTCTACGCTGACTAGCGGTGCCAGACATGCATTGACGGAAGCGTGGTATATCTTGTTTGTTGTAGGGTTGAGCTGTGAAACGACCTACGAAGCACGTTAGCAATCCATTCTATTGCTGAAATCCTGAGAGCTCCGAAGCGCATTTCGATGACGATTCTCTCGTATGAGAAGACTGGGGACATACCACTGTGCAAGCTCCACAGCCACCTTCTGCACACCCTAACTTCGTTCCAGTGAGCCCAATACCTCTCAGGTACTCCAATACTGTGACCTCTGGGTCCGCATTGTCAAGTGTGACCTTGGTGCCGTTCAGGTAGAACCTCAGCGTATCGTCAAAGTTAGCTGTGACCTCGCTGAGTTGACGCAGCGCATCTGCAGGCGCTGCAGGTGCTGATTCTGTATCGATAAGTCCTGGCGCCATGATCTTGCCTCTTCACGATCACGATGTACAGAGAGCAAGCAAAACGAGGAAAAGAGAAATGGGGGAGGGGTATCAGAAGTCAAGGAGCTGAAAGATGGCAAAAGTTAGCATTCATCTTCTAGGTACAGCTCCAAACGAGACGTGGAGAGCGCCGCGGTCCAACCCCAAACCGCGCTGGCACTGGTCCATTCACATGTCATCTGTTAGTTTGGACAAGCCTCTCAACGAATCATAAAGCCTGGAAATCTCGTTATCGTCGTGCCAGGCCGCGGCGCGTTCTAGGTCGCGTGCAGGAGCTCGCCGATGGCCGACTTGAGGGGCTAAACACCAAGGGCCCCACTTGCCCACTTGCTCATTGCGGCCGGAAGCGGGGGCAAAATGCACGTGAGCGGTGAAAGCTGGAGTACCTAATGAAATGGCGATTGCGACGAGAGAGAAATATTAGGTCGCAACGATATGTTTCTGAAGGCCTGGTAAGCAATATTTGTGCTATGAGTCCCTTCAGCTGGTGAACGACTTGCACACGGAACAGCACAGGGCGCGCAGGGGCAAAATCATGCCCAGTGGATGCTTTGATGCACGCACTCTCTGCATTCTGTTGTCTGGCTCTCAAAAGTGCATCATTGCTTCCGGGTCCATGTGTGAGCAGCGCCTGCCCACGGGTATCATGTCAAATCAACGCCCAAAACACAACGTATCGATAACTGGTTCAGACGGTTCCTTAGGCTTTTCCCTTCCCTTTGCCGCCGCCAGAAGGCCTGCCCCGTTTCTTTCCTGTGGTGACGGTTTGTTGTTCCTCTCCCCGTCCCTCAGCAGCCTTCATTCGGTCCAACTCCCGCCGGAGGATGTCTTCCAGGGCTTCGTTGCGCCGCGTGAGTAGCATTACATCATCGTTGTTGATAGCTTTGCGGCCGGCATGACGGGAGAAGGTTTCAAGGTCGCGAGACGTATTTGCTGGCTCGTGTCAGTTGACGTAAATTGCTGGCAAATGGTTATGTGTAGCTGCTGTACTGCAATTCCTTTGATAAGTAGCAAAGACGTACCGATCTGTGTGTAGACCAGCTCAGTCAAAGCACCAATGAACTGCGGTGTTGCATTCATGTCATCGGCGAGGAGTGCGTCGTCGACGAACTGGCCAATCGAGTACCACAGTGCGGACTTGAGGCGCTACAGGAGACATCGTCAGCAGCAGAAGATTTCCAGGTTCATCAGACTCTCACCTCTTCTCGCTCGGCGGCTTCACTATCCACTGAGGCCATAACGCCGTGCTGATGTATGGTTCAGACCCTTCGACGGATGAGAGCCGAGCAATAACGCGACGCGTCGCGGGTAGCCAATAGCGGGGGAGGTCGGAGCCGGTTCAGTGACCTGGCCTGGATGATCCCGACCCAGTCTTCTCATCCTCACCGAGATATTTATTTTGCTGCACACCGCAACTCCACGCTCCTCATCCAATCCACCGGCACCTTCTACGCCTTCCTGCACCTTCCACCGCACCTGCGCTATCACACTCACCGTGCGACACCACAGCGACCATGGCCGAAGAAATTTCCTGGAATGCGCTCGTCGCCAACGTAATCGAATGGAAGGACCGCCTTGTCAACAACTCGGTCCAGTCTTGGGAGGAGATGAGCGCACAACGCTGGCTTCGCATCGTTGGCATAGTTGGTGCTTACATGCTTATTCGTCCCTACCTACTTGCGCACGCCGAACGTAGCCGGAAGGCGCGCGAGGCTAAGGATGCCGCAGAGCTGGGCCTCGATGTTGACACTGAGCTGTCGGCCAACGACTTCCGCGGCGGGAAAAAGAACAAGAAGGGCGAGGGCCTGACGCAGCGATCGACGCTGAGATGAGGGGTGGGACCACCGGGCATGCATTCCGCGGCGTTACTGGGTTTGCGACAAGCTTTGCGAAGCTTTTGGGGATACACAAATACCTAATGGAATGCGACAAAGGAGCTGGGAGCTGCAGCATCTGCACGAGCATACTCGATCCATTCTTTAATGCAGATGCTGTGTTTACTGAGAGAAGATGACAACAGACGTCTGAGCCGAGTACTACAGCCCTACTGAAACACCTTGGATGAGACCGAACAGAAATGCCCTCACAGCCCTATTCTTTTAATATATGACCTTTGGCTACTTTCGCCTGTGTCCGCTCCCTTGTCGCGATTTCTTCCTTTTCTTCTCCTACATGCGATCTAGGTCCCATCCAGGCCTGACTAGATCCACGCGACAACCAGGAATTCGACGCGCAACTGGCCCAGCTGTTACCTCCCTTGCTTGTAACCATATAACCACCATGACAGGTCGACACGGTGTTCTGCTCCTCAGCGCATCTTCGCACTCTGCCGTATGCTGGCCATACTCACCATGGCTCCTCTATCCATCATCGGCGCCTTGAGCGTCCTTCCTCTCGCTCTCGCACACATGCAGATGTCGTCGCCATCTCCCCTGAGAGACCCACACGCAACAGATCGTCCGGACGAACCCAAAGACTACAACATTCTCAGCCCTCTGAACGCGGACGGTAGCAATTTCGCCTGCAAAGGTTATCATCTGAATACACCCTTGACGACAGTAGCAACGTACCCAGCTGGTAGCAAGCAGACACTGAGACTGAGAGGGGACACCACGCACAGTGGTGGTAGTTGTCAGATTAGTTTGAGCTGCAATGGCGGAGACGACTTCTACGTCATTGAGAGCATGATGGGCGGTTGTCCTCTGCGTAAGAACTACGACTTTACCATTCCCAGCGAAATTCCGGCCGCTAAAAAGTGTCTGCTAGCCTGGACGTGGTAAGAGCACCTTCTTCTAACACTTTTCATGCCTTGGCAGGCAGGATACTGGCTCACAGCATGCAGGTTCAACAAAATTGGCAACAGAGAGATGTACATGAACTGTGCGGTCATCGATATTACGAACAAGAGAAGGAATAAACGTGATAGTCAGGTCGCAGCTGCGAACGCTTTGTCAAAATATCCTGAGTTGTTTGTCGCAAACCTTGCCAACATCAACAATTGCAAGATTCAAGAGACTACCGAAGTCATCTTTGATAACCCTGGAAAGAGTGTCACCTACGCCAACGGAAAGAGTGCCTCCAGCCAGCCCAGCTTTGGAAGGGGTCAGTGTACTGGAAAGCCGTCCAAGAACGCCGGCAGCAAGGACGCGCCGTCGAGCAACTATGGTGGCGGCGGTGGAGGTCAATGGACTGCGCCGGCTCAAGACCAATCAAAACCAAAAGACTGTAAGGCTAAGAACAGTTCTGGGAAATATTATCCTGAGTGTTTTGGCGGCAATGCTCGCACACACCAGCAAGAGCAACAGCCAGCCCAGCAACAGCCTCAGCAGCCCCAGCAGCCCCAGCAACCCAAACAGGTCGCGCCGAAGAGACCGAGTACAAAGAACCCAAACCCGAAGGTGCAGCAGGACCTCGATGCGTATCTGGCAACGCTGTATGGTCGAGGCGGCCTCGCTCGTAGAGACGCAGCGCCCGCATCTGACTATGTCCAGACCAATAGTCAAAAGAAGGAATATTCAGCATCATCTCACACGCACTACCATGGGAAAAACTGCAAGCATAAGACTTCTGGCTACGCACAGGACTCGCACTATGACACGGAGGATGTTAACTCGTACTCTTACTCCAACAAGCATGTCTATGGCAGCCAAGAATCACATTACTCTGAAGACTCAGAATTGGTGAACAGACGCGTGGCTCGTCAAAAAAGATGGACATCGTACGACAAGCGCGACGATGGTCCGCGCGTACCGACTAGATACTACCGTCCCAATGCGAGTGCTTATCAAGCATCTACAGAAGCACCTAAACAGGCTCCTGCAGAGACGGTCGACCAACCCGCTATAGAAGTCACTGAGCAAGCGTATACAGAAGGATCTACACAGGCAGAGACGCAAGCAGAGACGCAGACGCCCAACGAAGCTCAGGTGCACAAAGTCTGGACTGATATGACTGAAGCCGAGAAGTTTGAGGCATTCCTTCGGCGGATAGTCGAGCTTAGCAGCAACATGGCCTCGCTGGTCAAGTATGCTGCTGCTTCGACCGTTAACCTTCCATGGTACCCTCCTGCGTCCACGTACGACCGGACCCCATCATTCACTAACGAAACTATACAAGACACTACTGCAGCCCACAGGCTCGCTATTCGAGGTGTGATCTCGTCTGCCCGCTCGGTTGCTCAAATCTATCCTGGACCCAGTGTTGGTAGCATCAGCGACCCTGGCGATGCCACGGATGCCGAAGACGGCTTCAAACTATGGTTTCCGCATCTTGTGCAAGGTTTAGTGACGAAGCGTCAACTGGTTGACCCGGTGACGAGCGAGGCAAGTGCGGATGCTGGTGACAGTGTCAACTTCTTTGACGTATTGGCAGCCGGCTTCTGGAAGCTGTTCGGCAATTTTGATGACGCACCCACAACAGAGTTTGAGCCAGCTCCTACCATGGAGGACATACCATTGGTGTTGGGCGAGCCAGATCTTTACAGTGGACAGCCTGACTTCCCTGACTTCGATATCCCGGATCTCGATGGCCACTACACGTTCGGACCCCAGATCTTGGCACCTGAACCGCCAGTCCCTCAACTCTTGCCTGGCTACGAAGAGGGACTCAATGGACCAATCTGGGTCGGCGAAGGCCCTGACCCGCTCGCAGATACCGAGGGGCCAAGCATCATCGATTCGACCGATGATTCAAACTCCACAGTCTTTCCAGGTGAAGATGTTCCTGTCTTACTGACCTGCACGGAACCCATCCCACAGATCGGCTTCAACTCTTGCCTCGGTGGATGCAACCACACCGCTGAAGAAATTGCTGCGCACGAAGCCTACCTAACAGAGTTCGCAAAGCAGCAAGCTGAATACGAAGAATGTCTCGCAACCCAGACTGTCGAAGGAACCCCCTCTTCGCCCTCGCACGGCATCTGGCACGGTACTGACGACTCTGATGACTCCCAGTCGGAGGCTGAAGACGCAAGTGGTCGCCGTCCTCGGCCAGTCCCGATGGTCCCGTACCCGCTGCCCGACAACTTCACCAGCCCCTTTCCCTCCAATACAACCACCGAGACTGTGCCCGATCCTATTATCGAGGAGACGGCTCCAGATCAGGATACGTCTCTGCCAGTGGATTTACTACCGTACCAGAACAAGACCCTCGGCGAGCTAGTCAGCGAGATCATGGGGAACCCGGAGCTGGTCGCTAGTCCAGACGATGAAGTGCTGGGGGAAGACGTCGAAAACTCTCTACAGGAGGCGGTCGATCAGGCCGAGGAAGGTGTCACTGTGGAGCAGGAGCCCACGCTGATCGATCCCAGTACGCTGGAGACTATTGCTGATGCGCTACCGTTTTTCTTGGGGCCTGGACCGGTCCTCACGAACGATGTACCTGCGGAGGAGGGAGGTGCGGTATAGATGCCAACGAGGAACTTGCGATAGATGACTCAACCTGATATTGATGTTATGCAAAAGCAAGGAGGGGGATTGGTATGACGCATGGTTAACGTTTTTGGGTGGGTACCGATGGCTGGGACAGAGGTTTGTGTTTAGTTTAGATACTTTGCGTGGTATGTCTCGCGTTATGATTAATGAATTATGTTTCGCGCCGAATATAGCTGCCTCCTCATTCACTGTTGTTTGGGATGTAGGAGTCCAGTTGACATGGCAGGTATGATGCCAATACCATGTCAAGGGTAGTTTGTGTTGTCATCGCATTCGTTTGACCTATCACGTATCTCGTCACAGGCTCTTCTTTCGACCAACATCTAGCCTTCACAGCCTCTCGTACTTGTAGTATGAAAATATTGTGGCTCTTCTTCGTAGCTACCCTGCTGCTGATGGCAAGCATCACTCACTCAATTCACCCTGATCCGCGCGCACCTCCGGACGAGTACAGACAAGCAGTTGCAGCAAGTATCCAAGATCTTGTGTCCGGCCATCGGCCAAGAAATAGCGAACTAAGTGGTGCGAGCACCGGCAGGTTGATTATCGAGGGGGTTGTAGAAAACCTGCGGATCTACAGACTGTACAAGCAGGATAAAGCGAGAGAGGCGAACGACGCGAGAAAGATGGAAGAAGAGCAGAAGAAGAAGCGGAGAAGGGGAAGACATGGCGGGAAAGATCACTCTCGCGAGAGGGAACATCGCCATGAACACCGCCGACGTCGGTCACGTGAGCGAGATGAGAATGGTCGTGAACGCCGTCGATATCGGTCACACGGGCGGGATAAGGATGGCCGTCTTCAAACTCGTCGCCATCATCGCCACAGCTCTGTTGAGAACGAGGGTAAGCATGCTCGGGGGCGACACCATCGCCATAGATCAACAGAAGTACATGGCGACCAGAAAGTCCAAGGCCATGCGAATCACGAGCAACACCAGGATCAATCGAGTCGACTTGCGCCAGGAGCCGAGCCAGCAGAAAACATAATAGTCAGTGCCCTTGACACCGCAGAAGCAGTCCTAGGTCCTGATGGCACTCCGTTTGGGTCTCTTCCCACCAAGGGCAAAGGGGTAGGACTCATCTCACACGCGAAGAGCGTGTACCGGCACGTCAAAGCGGAGCAGGATGCCGGACACAGAAGTAAGGGATTTGCCGAGAAGCATGTCAGTGCATTTCGGCGGAAGAGAGCAGACGCAAAAGGTGTCCCCGAAGACGGTGACACAGAGCCACTGATTGAGAAGGGGGAGACTAAACCTGGGCATGAAAAGAAGCATGGAAAAGATCATGAACGAAAACAAAGCCACCATTCAAAGAACCGAGACGAACGGTCGCCGAGGAAGAGTGGGCATGACCCTGTTGTTTTGCCAGTCAGTAAGACCAGTAGAGCATCTGCTGAGCGCCAGGAGACTCAGAAACCACGAACTTCTGCGAGGCGAGAACGTGTATCAGCGCCCAATACACCTCCCATGCCGATACCTGTGGTTCATGCCCCGTCACCATCACCACCACCACCACCACCTCCCCCTCCCCCTCCACCGCTGCCTCCTACTGCCGTACGATTTTCGAACGACCCAGGTCGTGGTGCTTTGTTTGCCAACATTCGAACCGGTGTCAACCTCAAGAAAGTACCTGAGGAAGACAAGAGAGACGCGAGCACAGCCTTCAAAGGGCCACCGGCATATAAAGAGACCCTGCACAGCCATGACGTCGAAGCACTCGAGCACGCTCAAGCTGTAGAAGAAAGAGAACGTAGACAGGATGAAGAGCTTGCTGATCGCACCAAAACACCGTTCACTGCACCACAGGCAAGGATGTATATGCCTACGAATTTCCAAAACGAACTTGCGGCGAGGGTAGGTAGGATGGGGTTAAACGAGCAGACACGCGACGCAACAGAAGTTGAACTCAGTGAGCCACACTTCATCAGGCCTCGCGCTTCCAATGAGACGTGGACAACCGTCTACATAGAGCAGGAGGAAGAGAATAGGATGCCAGATCGGCAGTTCAGACGAGACCTGGGAGACAGACTGTCAGCAGGAGGGCCTTCATGACCGCCAACAGGTATGTTGGGATTCTGCTGTCGCAGAGAAGAAGCTAATATTAACAACAGTAACAACGGCTTACTCAAGAGCGGAGTCTCCTGTACCTAATGTGTTCGGAGGCTTGGCTGCGGACATAGCTGGACCAAGTTGGAATTTTAGCAATATGCCAACAGACGACAATGGCGAACCAAGTGGCTTCAGGAGGTGATGAAAAAGATAGTGTGGTGAATGCAGTCGTGTTTGTTTACCTCAAGATAAGCCGACGTATTGCCGTACTGCAGGTAGAGACGGTTTCGTGCATAGCGTACATGTCCTGCTCTTCAATGCTAATGTATCATTCGAAGTCGACGGGGAGTCGATCAAACTCACCGTCCTCTGTTGTTGCTGCAACGGCGAATCGGAACTTAGGGACGAGGTGTGGGCTGATGGACAGGGCTCCACAACGTCCAAGCTCTGGCAATTTCGCGGCTCTGGCCCGCTAGACCTCGAACGTGTGGTAGGCATCGTGTCCTGGCTGACGTTTCCATCTCCTTCTCGTTGTTTCTCGATCAAAGCATTGCCGGTTTTCATTTCGTTCATTCGCGCCAGATATTCGCTTCATTGCAGATTGTTGCCGTTTATCATATCAGCCACGCCCCCGCCCCGCAAACGTCATCAGGGTCCTGAAGCACAGGCAGCGACCCAGCAACGTTCGGTCCAACGCGTAACGTTCAACACCACACCCACATCCACAACATGCGTTTCTCGACAACTGCTGTCCTTGCCCTGCCGGCGCTCGCCCTCGCCGAGCAGCAGATTCCCCTCCTCGAAAAGGTCAAGGGTTTCTTCAACCAGGCGACAGCATCGGTGGCCTCTGTCATCCCCTCTGCGCCGTCTGTGCCCTCCGCGCCCGTAGAGGCCGCAGCAGCCAAGGTTGCTGAGGTGGTCCAACACGATCTCACTCTCGAGAACTGGAAGGAGCTCCTGACCATCGACCCCACCGTCAGCGCGCCCGCGACACAGGACTGGCTGATCTTCGTTACTGGTGGCAACAGCACATGTTACGGCTTCTGTGGACCTGCTGAGAAGGCATGGAACGTACGTATATTCGCAAGTCTTAAAAAAACGCGTAACTAACACGTGCAGGCATCAACCCCGATCATTGCCGCTCAGCCGTCATCGCCTAAGCTCGGTTTCCTTGATTGCGAAAGGGAGAACATCCTCTGCAACTCGTGGTCTGTCGGCGCGCCGGCTCTGATCCAGTTCCGTATTCCCAAGCCGCTGGCTGACCAGTCTGCGCCCGTTCCTGAGTACCGCTACAAGCCTTTGAACCGCACTTCCACCACCACCGAGACCTTCAAGGAGCTTGTTGTTGACAACAAGCTTGACGAGGTTGCTCCCTACGAGGGCCCTTTCCACCCCTTCAACGGTCTGCTCCAGCAGTACGGCCTCGCTATCCCCTTCGGATACTTCACCTGGGGCTTCTCCAAGATGCCTTCCTGGTTGCCCATGATCCTTATCTCGTTCTTCAGCAGGACTTTCATGTGAGTCAGACGTCTTTCGCCATATGATGACTATGCTAACGAATGAGTAGGAGCAAGCGCTTGAACCCTGGAGCTGCTGCAGCGCCCGGCGGCGCCGCACCAGCAGCCGCTCGTTAGGCCTAGACATGTCTGGGCGAGCACAGTGGTGATGCAATTGGAACATTGTAATCTATATGGAAAGATACGAATTTGGGGTGTTAGATATCATTCTGTACGTTCGAGGTCTGTTGTGGCTTCAACTTGCTCGTTGGCAAGAAGTTGGATCAAAATTCTGGATGTGAAAGACGTTGAAGGTAGCCTGGACAATATGATAATGAAGAGACTAGTATGCAACATTGGGAGAAAGTTAGAGTAATGATACCTCAATATATTCTAGCAAAGTGCACTGTTGTCTGGCTTGATGATGTGCACGGGCGCCTCGGCAGATATTCGGCTGCGGAGTGAGCGCGACCCGCGAGATTTCTTAGAGAAGGCGTTTCGACATCATCACAGCACAACATGGTCAACATAATATCGCGCGCGCGGAAGCTGCAGAAGGTGCGCTCATAATCTGCATTATATACATTTACCAATTGAACGCTACTGACTCCCATTGCAGCAGGTACGAATCGCACCTCCGCCTCCACCTCGAAAGACTTATTACACGTCCCTCAACCCTCCGCCTCGCTACGACTTAAGAAAGATATACATGGACAACCGCTGATTATATTGATAGCTGCTATGGATAAGAAACGGGCCAGGCGCTGTGGTGCTGCCCAAGGAGGTATCGAAGATTAGCCTGGAGCTCCATACCAAGATCTATGGCGGGCACTGGGGCGCGAAGTACGTGTAATATTTTCATTCGCTGTTACTACAAAACAGCCGCAAGAAAACGGAGAAAAGACCACTATCTACTATCATTCCACGAAGACTCCGGCTGGTTGCTTGGCGCAGGACAGCACAATCATGCCAGCAGAACCGCTGACGTCGCCCCGTTACAGAAAATTCTGGCGCAACATGCTGCCACGCATAAAATACTACAATCCATCGATTCCCGTAGAAGTTAAGCGACACAATTCCCCTGAAGGCGTTTCGGTACTGCACATTTTCACGGGGAGCACACCCAACACCCCGGACGGTTCATCCAACACCTCCGTTCCCTCTATGGCCGCCCAAAGCGACGCGACTCCGCCTTCGAAATCCCCCGAAGCCGCCGTTCCAACTTACTCCATTGACATCCGCGACCAACATCACACCGAGATTCTGGATGCGCTGCTTGCGAAACTGCCAGAGAGTCAGGTTCTCCGCCCGACTCCTGAGGATGAGGAAAAGATGGCTGAGATGGCTCAGATGGATGAGAGGAGCGAGGCGGACCGAGCGCTAGTCAAGGAGGTGTTTTTGAAGCAGAGGCGGGAGGAGGAGCTGTTGAAGCTGGCGAGAGGTGAGATAACTGCTCCTGCTACTCAGTAGTACTGTACTGTGAAAGAGCAGAGGGACTGTACGAGTAGCACGTGTGGAATAGCATGGCTTGGAGTCTGGCATTGGATGAAAGCTGTAACAGTACGTGTTTCAATGGAATACGCAGTCAGTCATAACACGAATTATACCTTGTCTTGATAGCTGGAGACTTGCGATGTATGGGAAAGGATGATCACGTGCGCAGGGGAGGTGAAGGAATCGGGTCGGAGAACACAAAAGTCGTGACGACAACCAAAACATCAAAAGAGAAAGGTCACGGGCTACATGCAGCTGCGGCGGATTGGACAAAGACATTGTCCCTTTGCACGAGCGCCTGCACATCCAGCATCGCAGTACCCCACAAACCAACCTGTCCAGACCAACGTTCAGCCACCTGCACCTAGCAGCAGCACGGCGCCCGGCACGCTATGACGACGCCTTCATACCAAGCATTTGCGGGTCCCAGTTCCCAACCCAACGCGCGCCGCGAACCCTCTCGACGCCACAGCATGGTACAAAGATTGGTAGCATACATCGTAAACAACACGCGTGTGGTACAGCGGGCTGCAACGAGTCATATGTGCCCGCGGGGCGACCTAGCACGACGCCCTGCACGAATACGGGGTACATTTCTCGGTGCGCAGCACGGCGCATAGGGCCGTGAGCCAAGTGTCTGGCTGCGGCTGTGGTCGATGCTGTGGTGCTCTTGTTAACACAAGAGATCTGGCCCCTGGCCCCTGTGGCGGGCCTCGGAAGCATGCAAGCCCCCCAGCGGCGACCGGGGTAGTGCAACCCAGAAACCTTGCGGAGCGCGGCATTGGATGCGGACACGCTGACGGGCGAGGGCTGAGTGCATTTCTCGGTGCGATGTGCGGCTGCCTGGCTGCATGCACGCCCCTGCTGGTGTGGTCTGGGGTGGGGTAGGGGCCAGTGGAGCTGCTGCGAACGACCTGCGGGCATCGCATGGCAGGACTAGGGCGGATAGCCCAACTAAGTAAGCGAGGGGAGTGAATGTCGTCAACCTAGCGCTTTTAGAAGAGCGGTGTGAGAGCATTGTGTCATCGTGAAAACCGCCCGCATGCCGGAGATTGCCATTTTGTGATCATGTAGTCGTGCGTGTGACCAAGTTTGTTGCTGATACCGTAAAGTCGCACTTATAGTACCTACTCGCTGTTAGTACCCACTCAGGCTATGGTACCCCCCTGTTTTAAGTTTGTAGTTTACTTACTCAGCTCTCAATTATAGTACCCCCCCCCTTAATAACGTGATCTTAGAGACCTCTAGCTTGCTTATATAGCTTATATATTACACTAAGTTTGTAAGCATTTTTGTATATAAGTTAGGTGTAGCAATTAATATTATTAAGTTATAAAAAGGTTTAATATATTAAGCTACTTAGGTCCTTTATTATATATTTATATATCCTCTAGTAACTTTATAAAATTAGCTATTAATATAAGATTGCTAGAGGTATTAAATAAGCCTCTAAAATTATTAATATTAAGTTTTCTACTATTACTATTAACCTTACCTGCAATATTATTATTATCTAATTTAAATAAGTTAACCTTAGGTATATTATTACTCTTAGGCTGCTAGGTATCTTAACTATTATTAGACTTAATTATAGCATTTATATATATATAGTTATCTATTATTAGGTTATTACTAAGATAATT